>JAMZAV010010619.1:0-20221 GCA_024449915.1 Sweltsa coloradensis
AGCGCAACAAGGGGTATTCTGTTGCGACGCCGACCGGAGTGGGAAGAGAAAGTAAAAAGGTTATTAGTAACGCTGGCTTGCGTTACCCTCTCTCGGGAGATACCGACGACGACGCCGGCGCTGGAGACGCTTGTGTTGCTCTGGGCTTGTATAGCTCAGCCAGGATTTTGCGAGGAAAACCTTAAAATGGGTTTCAGTATCGAGTTGTTTGCATTATGCAAAGTGACTCAATGTCAGAAGAAAATCCTTTGCCCTCGATAAAAAGAAAACATTTGTCGTTTCAGAGACTTTAGATTTATCTTTCACAGTTTGTTTAAAAATAAAACGAAGACACGCATAACCTTCAAAATCGTTTAAAATAATATCACATTTTTCTTCCTTGTCGCACGTTATAAAAGCTTATACATAAGATAGCTTTACCATTATTTAATTTAATATTTGTGAACATTATTTTGAGCCAGTTAAATGTGGCATTATGTTTAAACAAGAAACAGTCTAAAATGTATTTTGTCTGTTGAATTTCTCTTCTGCTTGGCAATTTCTTTGTATAGCCCATGCAGTGTGTTGTTCTCAGCGTTTCATAGCCTAGGTTAAAGTGTATTGCAGAGCGAGCAGTGAAGAGAGGCTGAGTTCAGGAAATGTCAACTCAGATGGGTACACAATGAACAGAAGAGAGTAAACGCCGTCAACAAGGTACAGTCACACTCATGAAAACAATCAGATTAACAGTCGTATGAATAAGAGATTGCAATAGACACTAATTTCAGAATGTATACATTCATCATGAAAACTACAAACACTATTGTTTTAATCCTGTTTAAAGAAAATTGCGAGTCGTAGCTGCCTGCCATATTATTACCCGTCAAATACGTTTTTCAAATTCTAGAAAGTGTTGTACTTCTTACTGAATCCAAGGTTTGTCTACGCCAACTTTAATTAATTGGATGAGCGTAGCGAGCGAAGCGAGCGAAGCGAAGATTCCATTTCACTACACTGGAGAAAAAAATCCGGAATGTTTTTTTTTTTCCTTCTTTCTTTTTTTTCTGTATTTTTGTGTGTTTGTCAGCACGATTCCGGCTAAACCGATACTCCAATAGCAATGAAATTTTGTGGAGGCCTTCGAAATCTCTGAACTTAGAACTGCCACGTTTTTGAGCGCAATCAACAAATTATTTCTCATGAAAATCGCAATTTTACGATTTTTTTCGATTTTTAAAAAATTTCTTCGACTTTTAACACCTACATGCTTTATCCGATTTTAATGATTTTTTCACAGAACCTTAATTTTATGAATTAAGATATTCGTGTGAAATTTGAGCACAATCGAAAAATTATTTCTTGTGAAAATCAAAATTTTACGTTTTTTTTCTTTTTTTAAACAATTCTTTGACTTATTTCACCTACATGCTTTATCCTATTGTAATGATTTTTTCACAGAAACTTAATTTTATAACTTAATATATTCGTGTCAAATTTAAGCGTAATCGAATAATTATTTTTTATAAAAATCGCTATTTTACTAATTTTTCTTTTTTAAAATTACGATTTATCAAAATAATTTAAAATTTAAGTTAATTTTGTATTTAATTTAATTAAATTTAAAAAAAATCTTCAACTTTGTAATAATTTTTGTACAGAACAACAGAAATCCGCATAACACATGGCAGCTCAATGCACCAATTACGCTCATCCAACAACGCGGCGGGACTTAAGCGTTTTCCTAATTTAGCATATCAGGTCTAGTATTCTTCCTCTTGGTAAAAAAAATGGCTAATCAGTTGGTTTCATATAGCCTTTATGACATAACTTTAACTACGAATTGTTAAAAAGTGGATTGAAAAAAAGATGCTACGAAATTGTTGGTTTAAAAACTAAGTTGCTTAATATTCGAAATCTGTAAGGTATTTCACGTATCTAATTATTTCCTTTCCTACATAAATTACTCGTTGCCGTTGTGCATGACCATAGATGTACTCGACGTAAGCGGCATAGACGTTTTATGATAATGAAAGTTTTCTTTGTCAGGTGGAAAGAGCAACCTCTTCGACATTTTTTGTAAAATCTCAATCATCTTCAAAGCTTGATCGATAAGAGGGCCTCCTGTCAAAGCGAACATCAACAAATGAATTTCAAGTAAAAGCAAGCACAAGGTATACAAAGAGAGGGGGCAAAGAGAGGCGCAACTGAGGGGAGAGATAGAGAAAAAAGGGAATAATTCCTCTCTATACTTTCTAAAAAACTACCACTCAATCTGAAAGCTACAAGTCAAGATAAAGATAAGCACATAGCTTTGCTACTGTGGTAAAGAGGAGAAAAAATTCAGTGAAAGACACATTCTATAATCGAAAACGTCGTTTCTGAATAGTCTTAAGTCTTCGCGTTTACAGCCCGTGAAAATCCTGGATGGGGCAGAATAATGGGGTTCTAGCAAAAGAAGTAGTTAATAGTAATGACTTGCAGTCATGCTACCACTCGCCGAGAGCAGGACACGATTTCAAAGTTTCCTCAGGTCCCAATTTCACCGTCCAGGAACCACGGGAAAGTTGTGCGATAAAAGAAAACATTAAAATAAAATTTGCCCTGGGTTACGTGAATGTAATTTAAGGTGAAAGTTATAGTGAACTAAATATAAATTCAAAAAGTAAAATACAGCAATATAGTTGAAATTATGTTCATTAAGTTTTTGAATATTTTTTTTACAAAATAATAATTATTAGACTTAGCCTATATAGATAGATAATTATTACTCTTGATGACATTTTAAACCAAGTGGCTTATATGCAATTGACAGCGAGTAAGAAATACAATAGCGTTATAATAGCAAATGAATTGTGTATAATGTTATTATGTATATTATAAATTATGAAAATAGCTCACATAATTGAATAACAGCCGATCAATTTTACATCCCTTGATTTATAATAATGACATTTATTAAATTCAAATAATTTAGAGATTCATCATCAAAACAGAACGCAATGCACTTGAATCAAGTAAAAGTGATTCCGCGTTAAATCAAGCTTAGTATCCAGAGATAACTTTTTTATCACCTCACTTGCTTTCCCCCTTAAAATCTACGTAAAAAGTCAAGACCTCGTCTCGGTTGAGTGACATCCTTTAATCTTGTGAAACCGTCCGTTATCCGTTCAGTCAGGCAGTTGGAGCGCCGCCGTACGAGGTCGTAGGTCTCCTGGGACTCCCCCGTCATTTGCCGCCAAGACCTGACGTCACGCGGTTCTGAAACCCACCGCCAGGGCGCACCGACCACCGCGCCACACTAACATTCTCGCTGTCTGACGTACAGACACGTTGTGAAGGCGGTGGGAGCTACGAGCGTGTCTACTGATGGACTACGGCCGTGAGACAACGTAGAAAGTGGTCTGTGTCTTTAGTAATTAGATTAAGGGAATAGAAACTGTCATTCCTGGAGACTTCAGAAGCCAGATGTCGAAAAGACATTGCAAAGACAACGGGAAAACCTTTTAGGAGATCATTGGGTCGCAGGTGCAAGGAGAATAGGGAGTTCTTACGAAAGAGCAGCGTCACACTAACACTGCCTTTTAACCATTAGGGTGATATTTGCAAGAAGACGAAGCAAAAATTAGGGACTGAAAGAGAAGAAGTGAGAAACAAAAAATAATTCCCGAAGTACGATCGGAAATAAAAAAAGGACTAGTTCCTAAAACTCAATTAGTATAATTGATAAAGAGAATTTCAGAATTGTTTTTCAATCAGAAATCCTTTAAAATGAATGCCTTCTTGGATATTGAAGTTTCAGTGGAATCACCCTTAAGAGGATTAGTTCGAAGTCAAGCGAAAATTGGAGAACCAAGTAAACAGATAAAATGGGTTTTGTCTCTGTAGGGAATTTTTCTAAAAGCGGGACGCTTTAGCTTTAATAAAACGTTCACATTCTTTTCACTGTTATGAAATAAGTTTTCTATCATCAATTACAGCGCCTTTCATTTTTTAGAAGGACTAACCGGAACAAACTCTACAAAGTGTTTCAAAGAATTCTACCACGGTTTTATGTGACTCGGAAGAGTTGTAGATATATTTCAAATCCTCCTAATGTCTCTATTACAATAGTTCACGAAAGAATCCATAAAAAAGCATCCCGAAAATGTGTTTTGATTGCAAAAGTTGTGTTATTCTCCGAATATAAGTTGCCTTTACCTTCGGTTTGCGGTGACAATAACAAAAAAGAACGTGGTCGTATTTTCCCCTGGGCTGCTATAGCTATCATCTTCCGTTGGTGTTCGCACTTTGCGATAAGTGGCGGCTAAAAGCGGAGCGGAGGGGCAGCAGGCGACGACCACAGGAAGTGGCCAACATTTCACATGTTAGTGAGATTTGTCGCCTGTCGCAAGATATTGCTCTCGAGGGACATAAAACATCGAACCCGTATCCTTTTACAGTATAACCTAACAAACGGAAATCCACATGTGTGAAAGGAAAGGCTTTTCGTTTTAGACAATCGTACTCGTGACTCAAATTTCCGTATCGTGGGCATCTAAAGATAAAGTTAAACTGGCGAATGTGTTCTAAATTTTATGGGCGGTCGTTATCATATTATATAGAACCTCATAATGTGTACTATAATTTAAAAGGTAAATAATTTATAATCTTTGTAATTCCAAGCCAAAATGTTACTACATAATAAAAAATATATAAATTGGAAAATTGTTTATCAAAACAAAAGGTAACGCGTTGTGGCTAAGCACGATTTAAAAATGGTTCCTAGCAGTTGAACTTTTCAGTCTTAAAGAATGGTAAAAGGTATTATAGGAAAAACAAAAATCTGTTACAAATGCTTTCATGAGACAAATACAATGATTTAGTTGCAGAATGTGATATTTAGGAAAAGTTGAGTGTATTTATTGGATGAGCGTAGCGAGCGTAGCGAGCGAAGCGAAGATTCCATTTCACTACACTGGAGAAAAAAATCCGGAATGTTTTTTTTTTTTTTTTTTTTTTTTCTGTATTTTTGTGTGTCTGTTAACACGATTCCGGCTAAACCGATACTCCAATTGCGATGAAATTTTATGGAGGCCTTCGAAATCTCTGAACGAAGAACTGCCACGTTTTTGAGCGCAATCGAAAAATTATTTCTCATGAAAATCGCAATTTTACGATTTTTTCGATTTTAAAAAAATTTCTTCAGCTTATAACACCTACATGCTTTGTCCGATTTTAATAATTTTTTGACAGAACCTTAATTTCATGAATTTAGGTATTCGTGTGAAAATTGAGCGCAATCAAAAAACTATTTCTCATGAAAATCAAAATTGTACGTTTTTTTCTTTTTTAAAACAATTCTTTGACTTATAACACCTACATGCTTTATCCTTTTGTAATAATTTTTTCACAGAACCTTAATTTTATAAATTCATATATTTGTGTAAAATTTGTGCGCAATCAAATAATTATTTCTTATGAAAATTTCAATATTACGATTTTTTCCTTTTTTAAAATTACGATTAATTAAAAAATTTAAGTTAATTTTTCATTTAATTTAATTTAATTTTTAAAAAAATCTTTAACTTAGTAATGATTTTTTCACAGAACAACAGAAAATCCGCATAACACATGGCAGCTCAATGCACCAATTACGCTCATCCAACAACGCGGCGGGACTTAAGCGTTTTCCTAGTACAGTTCATGGCGAGTCAGTGCTTGCTCGACGAATACTAAATATTTACTTACAAAGATTAATATAATGTTAATCAATATTCTAAAATAACTGTAGTTGCAATCGGATCTCATGCTACTGCTTGTACTGTGCATTGTCAACTAACTACTAAAGAGGGAATAACTACATCGTATGCGATCGATCGTGCTTTTCTGTAAACATTTTAAGAAGCTAATAACGTGCTTTGAATGTAAACATTTTAATAATTTGAAGCGTGGGCCGGAAGAACGTTGGATATACAATTTTTACCTAAAACATTAGCGCTGTGCAAATATTTAAGGTACAGCCAGCGGTGATCGGCAATAAAAGTGACTGCTAGAAAATGTATATCCAAAGATCTTTCAGCCGAGGTAAAAATTGTATTGTTGTAAAGTATAAGTGAATTTGTTGGTGGTCCGTCTAGACGTTTTTTACTTTAAAACGTTTTGGGAGAAATTGGACTAGGAGAACGAATGTCCATTACAAATAGAAACATGATAAGCATTGTTTCTTGTGCCAAGGAGAATACGATGGGTGAATGTTTTGAGGGAGTGTGTATGGGAGTAGGAATGCAAAAGGGAGTGGGAGAAAGATGTTCATACAGGGGAATCGATCGATCATAAAATCAACATCTGAGAAAGTGGATACACATTTGTTAATTACGACTAGGAAAACGCTAAAGTCCCGCCGCGTTGATGGATGAGCTTTTTTAAAGTTTTTAGTTTGCGTGGGATATCTTTACTTTTGCAAGTGCTTTGTTTTTCTGCCGACGCATTGTAGGTGATTGTTGTCAAGTTTCTATTGTTTCTTGTTAATTTGTTATTATTTAACGTAAAAATCTTACATTATAAGCTATATTTCTATGGATTCTGGCTAACTTTTTCAACATTTTCTTTTCAAAAGGTACCACATCACCATAACCTTAATGTCCATGTATAATATGAACGTTGTAGCCCCACCCGTTTGGTAAGAATTGGCCCAAATGGCACGAAAATATCGCACAAAAAGTCAAAAAACGTATATTAAAAGCTTTATTTCTCTCGATTCTGGCTAACTTTTTCAACTTTTTCTTTCAGAAAGCAATACATCACCATAACCTTAATGTCCATGTGAAATATGAACGTTGTAGCCCCACCCGTTTGATCAGAATTGGCCCAAATGGCACGAAAATATCGCACTAAAAATCGAAAAAAATCGTAAAAGTACGATATTTATGAGAAATGTTTCTTCGATTGTACCCAAAAACGTGGCAAGTCTAAGTTCAGAGAAAACGAAGGTCGTGTCAAATTTTCATCAAGATCGCATATGCCGTTTGCCCGGTAGAGAGCGAACAAACAGACAGAAAAACGAAAAAAAAAAAAAAAAAAACACCCGAGCTAAATTTTTTGGGGGTCGGTGAAATTGAAGTCTTCGCTTCGCTCATCCAATTAAACAAACAGGGTGACATCGGGAGATCGAAAATATAACGTTAACGTATAATCTTAATTATGACACAATGGAGATATCACCATTTTTATAGAGCTGGGCTTTGACTGTCATTTAATTATCGATATCGATATATTTTAAATATCAAAATTTTATAATCTGTCCAAATTTGTAATTCTTTTTTTAAATTTGATCAAAGTGGGATAAAATCGCAAAAAATGAATACCGAAGCTTATGCTCACACTCACGTTGAAAGACCCTGCATCTCCACCATTTTATAAATCTGGGCGAATTTAACATAGGCTACCCGACACCTCCACCATCGAAATTCATCACGTAAACGTAAATTTTAAGAAATAAATAAATTTTTCTTGGTATTTACAGTACTAAGGGCTTGCACATTAACATTTCCAAAATTTCCTTGTTAAATTCTTAGTTGTTTATTTTATTTTTTTATTTCAACCTTAATTTTTTTTTAACTTTCGAAAATGATCGTACATATCGATATCGTGTCAAAATATCGATCTTTGCCCAGTCCTACCAAATATTCGTTTAGATACACTAGGAAAACGCTAAAGTCCCGCCGCGTTGATGGATGAGCTTTTTAAAGGTTTTAGTTTGCGTGGGATATCTTTATTTTTGCAAGTGCTTTGTTTTGCTGCCTACGCATTCTAGGTGAATGTTGTCAAGTTTCTTTTGTTTCTTGTCAATTGGTATTATTTACCGTAAAAAAACTTGTATTAAAAGCTTTATTTCTATGGATTCTGGCTAAATTTTTCCACTTTTTCTTTCAAAAGGTACTACATAACTATAACCTTAATGTCCATGTATAATATGAACGTTGTAGCCCCACCCGTTTGGTCAGAATTGGCCCAAATGGCACGAAAATATCGCACAAAAAGTCAAAAATCGTATATTAAAAGCTTTATTTCTCTCGATTCTGGCTAACTTTTTCAACTTTTTCTTTCAGAAAGCAAAACATCACCATAACCTTAATGTGTATGTGAAATATGAACGTTGTAGCCCCACCCGTTTGGTCAGAATCGGCCCAATGGCACGAAAATATCGCACTAAAAATCGAAAAAAATCGTAAAAGTACGATATTCATGAGAAATATTTCTTCGATTGTACCCAAAAACGTGGCAAGTCTAAGTTCAGAGAAAACGAAGGTCGTGTCAAATTTTCATCAAGATCGGATATGCCGTTTGCCCGGTAGAGAGCGAACAAACAGACGGAAAACAAACAAAAAAAAAAAAAAAAAAAAAAACACATCGAGCTAAATTTTTTGGGGGTCAGTGAAATTGAAGTCTTCGCTCCACTCGCTTCGCTCGCTACGCTCATCCAATTATTTTATACACACATACTGTTCTCTATAAAATACATTAATCTTTAGACGATATACAACAACCTACAAAGCCTCTCATGGTAAAACATAATTATAATTTGGTTAAAGTAGGTAAAAGCTAGGTAAGGTGAAGCCTAAAAGAGTTTGAATAGCAAAATAAAATATGTACAAATGTTATACATAAGTAAGCAGACAAAGCTATAAGTATATTGTGCTCATTCTGTAGTACATACAATTAAATTAAATTAACTGTTTATTCTTTTATATATTTTCATTATATTATTATAGATGTTTATTAGAGTACTATAGCATTGATTTTGTATTGTTATCATTTTTATCATTTCCTGTTAATACATTTAAATTTGTACCAACATAATATCGGTAAAACCTGTTTCAATTTAAAGATTCTACATTAGGGAAAAGTATGAAAATGCAACAAAGTATTCAAAAGTATACATTTTCACCTTGCACTGAAATGAAAAAATATATTTACCACGTGAAATGAGCGCAGTCTTCGCATATCCCACAACATATCACATATTAATATAACTAGGAAAACGCTAAAGTCCCGCCGCGTTGATGGATGAGCTTTTTAAAGTTTTAAGTTTGCTTGGGATATCTTTACTTTTGCAAGTGCTTTGTTTTGCTGCCTACGCATTGTAGGTGAATGTTGTAAAGTTTCTTTTGTTTCTTGTCAATTGGTATTATTTACCGTAAAAACTTATATTAAAAGCTTTATTTCTATGGATTCTGGCTAACTTTTTCAACTTTTTCTTTCAAAAGGTACTACATCACCATAACCTTAATGTCCATGTATAATATGAACGTTGAAGCCCCACCCGTTTGGTCAGAATTGGCCCAAATGGCACGAAAATATCGTACAAAAAAACAAAAATCTTATATTAAAAGCTTTATTTCTATAGATTCTGGCTAACTTTTTCAACTTTTTTTTCAAAATGTACTAAATCACCATAACCTTAATGTCCATGTATAATATGAACGTTTTAGCTTTACCCGTTTGGTCAGAATTGGCCCAAATGGCACGAAAATATCGCCCAAAAAATCGAAAAAAATCGTAAAATTACGATATTCATGAGAAATATTTCTTCGATTGTACCCAAAAACGTGGCAAGTCTAAGTTCAGAGATTTCGAAGGTCCTGTCAAATTTTCATCCAGATCGCATATGCCGTTTGCCCGGTAGAGAGCGAACAAACAGACAGAAAAACAAACAAAAAAACAAAAAAAAAAAAAAAAACAAAAAAACACCCGAGCTAAATTTTTTGGGGGGTCGGTGAAATTGAAGTCTTCGCTTCGCTCATCCAATAATATAGTCATGGCATTTTATAATATGTGGTTATTGGCACAGCTTTCTCTTAAATTATGTCATTCTTTTAATGCCAAGGATAATCATATAAAATGCTGTGCTATTTTTTATCAACTAATACATGTATTGCAATTTCACCAGATAGTGTGCAAAATAGTATAGAGATATGAGGAAGTTATCCAATAAAACCAAAATACCTTTTACCAGTATTCTGTCAGCGCGTATCTCTTCGAGAATTTATAACTTGAAGAATCGTCGTAAATTTTCGATAAAAATACCGGTCCGCACGTATTTCAAAGAAAAGGGTAATGTTCCATTTCCTATTGGAACGGCTGGAGATAGCATTCAGTAGTGGCAACGTGTAGGAAATACCTTAAATTATTAGTATTCCCTTTGCTTTATGGGTATCTCGTTTTTATCGCGCGATATTTTCACCCCATTTCATGTTTTGCCACTTTCCACAATTATGTCATTTCTCACGTTAGATCTAGGTTATAAAGTTCAAGCCACGAAACAAAATGGCAGACATTGTAAAGTGCACAGCACCATCTAAGTGGGTTGGATGACGTTGACCAGGAAATTCTAGTTTATTGTTCAAGACTTTGATCCTTGAGAAACATTTTCAGGAAACGTGGTGTTGAGTTGTTTCCATTACCTACAAACCTGGAGCAGTCTTGAAAGAAATGGTCATAAAAGTGTCACACATGTAACGATAAATATATGTTGAAATTGTGAAATAATATTTCACATCTTAAATAAAGCAATTTAAATTATACTTGAGGAAGAAGTAAGGTGTTTGGACATGATAACAACGGACAGAAGTAAAATCAATTAAATTTCCAAATGTACAAATCAAGGTGCGCGGAAGCGCACCGGGCCAAGCCACGCGCGGCTTCCGCTTCCACTAGCGCCTATTACCGCACGCCTACTTTAGCACTTAACACGGTGTCGCCGACGCGAAACCATGTGAGATAAAAACCTGCAACTTGCTTCAATCGATGGGCTTCCACTATGAGATGACCCATTTCAAGTTTCATCCCGATCTGATGATGCGCCTAGAAGTGATTGAGACGTCAAGATCGTTCAAAATGACTTTCTTCTTGGTGTTGGGTGGGTGGATGGCTGGGTGGCTGGCTGGCTGACGAAATATGTATCTGTTTGTGGGCCCTCAATGGGTAATGTAAGAGAAGTCAAAATTTGCACCGATGTCAGTCATCTCAGTGGCCATGAGCTATACAAACGGTAATTGGATTAGATGACCGTAACTTAGATAACGCAAAAAAATATTTTATTTAAAACTGCGATGCTCTAACCTTTTAATTATCAATGAGTGAGATTTTATTTTGAATCGTTGTAAATCGTCGTCGTTCTCTACTTGAATGCTAACATCCATACCGTGTAAGTTCTAAAAAAAATATTGTTATACCATACAAAAATGCAAAAACTTGCAAAAAAGGGGCCAAGCCGAAAACGAGGAAGATACAAGTGGTTCAACTGCATAAAGTGGTGAGATCTAGAAGTGTGGCCAAGCCCATTATTTTGTTTAAAAAAATAAATTTATTTTTCAATTATATAATAAATTAATAATATATCAATATCCATATTATTATCTAACTATAATTAGGAAATAAATGTACTAACAAAAATAACATAAACCATTAAATAAATGTATTGAAACATTTACATGTAGAAATATCAAAATTAACAGACGCCATTCAAAATTAAAAGCTTGGTTGATGGATTTGGATTGATAAGTATAAACAATAATTGGACTCATCATGTTTTTTTAGTAAATTAATATATTAAATTAAAGGAAAAACAATATTTCGGGTACTTTCAGTACCCTTCAAAAGGCAACAAACCAAACAAAACATAAAACTCCGTCTCCCAGCCAAGGTCGACACATCTAACAAACACGGCCATCTTGATCTCAATAAAAAATACATATTCAAATAAAAAATAAAAATTATACCACAATCATGCCCACAATAGTTCTATGGCTTGGGGACAAACTCTTTCCAAATCGCCGGGAAATCAATGCTGGGAGCACTGATAACATCATCAGCCACAGACATCAAGGCAGCCTCCTTCAGCCTCCGTCTATGCGAATTTGCTTCGTGTAGAATGATTGAAGCGTCATGCCAGTTCACATAATGGTGATGTTCATAGACGTGCTCCGCTAGTTTTGAGGAGTATACCTTGTGTTGTGCAACGTTGTTTTTATGTTCCTTTAACCTGACTTCCAGAGGCCTCTTGGTTTCTCCAATGTAGATAGCACCACACTGACATGGAATTGAGTAAACTGCATTTTTCGACGATTGTGATACGTTCAAGGGCTTGGTTTTCGTTAATATACTTCTTAAAGTTCTGGAAGATTGAAAAACTGTTCGTATTCCAAATGGAGAAAGTTAACGTCTGATTTTTTCTGACAGTTAGGGTAGTAATCCAGCACAACTGTTTTTTTAATCTTTGGAGGATCTAGAACTTGACTAATGTCTGTCCAAAGATTAAAAAAAACAGTTGTGCTGGATTACTACCCTAACTTGTCAGAAAAAATCCGACGTTTGCTTTCTCCATTTGGAATACGAACAGTTTTTCAATCTTCCAGAACTTTAAGAAGTATATTAACAAAACCCAAGCCATTGAACGTATCACAATCGTCGAAAAATGCAATTTACTCAATTCCATGTCAGTGTGGTGCTATCTACATTGGAGAAACCAAGAGGCCTCTGGAAGTCAGGTTAAAGGAACATAAAAACAACGTTGCACAACACAAGGTATACTCCTCAAAACTAGCGGAGCACGTCTATGAACATCACCATTATGTGAACTGGCATGACGCTTCATCATTCTACACGAAGCAAATTCGCATAGACGGAGGCTGAAGGAGGCTGCCAATTGATGTCTGTGGCTGATGATGTTATTAGTGCTCCCAGCATTGATTTCCCGGCGATTTGGAAAGAGTTTGTCCCAAGCGATAGAACTATTGTGGGCATGATTGTGGTATAATTTTTATTTTGTATTTGAATATGTATTCTTTATTGAGATCAAGATGGCCGTGTTTGTTAGATGTGTCGACCTTGGCTGGGAAACGGAGTTTTATGTTTTGTTTGGTTTGTTGCCTTTTGAAGGGTACTGAAAGTACCCTTTTACTAAAAGAAATGATGAGTCCAATTATTGTTTATAGGCTACTTATTAAACCTAACTGTTCTAAGAATCTCAGTAGTTATAAAAAAAGGATTTGGATTGGTTATGTTTTGATTAATCAGTAACGACAACCAAGTTAAAAATTCATCGACCAAGCTTTTAATTTTGAATTGCGTCTGTTAATTTTGATATTTCTACATGTAAATGTTTCAATAAATTTATTTAATGTTTCTGTTATGTTTTAATAAATTTTTTTCATAATTATAGTTAGATAATAATATGGATTTGATATATTATTATTTTATTATATAATGAACAAATATATTTATGATTTTAAACAAATAATGGGCTTGGCCACACTTCTAGATCTCACCACTTTATGCAGTTGAACCACTTGTATCTTCCTCGTTTTCGGCTTGGCCCTTTTTTTGCAAGTTTTTGCATTTTTGTATGGTATCTAAAATACGTTATCTTTTCCAATTATGTTTCACTGTTTCTACAAACAAAACATAGCACCACTCGAAGTCGATTTAACATTTTCATTCGATTCTTGCTTGCAAGTAATTATTGTTCAAAAACAGTCTCCAAAGATCTAACTCGGTACGTCGTCAGCACCAATGCCGCCTACCGGGAATTCTGACTGAAGAGTTTCGAAGGTTATCCGCGGGCTAGAGTTCCAATGCTGCGATAATTCTCAATACAGACTTAACACACATTTTACATTCTTGATTTAATTATCTATCCTCAATTCTCAATACAAACTTAAACACACATTTTACATTCTTGATTTAATTATCTATTCTCTTACCTTAGTGTTCTACCCAAGTAGCACAAAGTGATGGCGATCTTATGGCGAGCTGTAACATCGCCATCAGTTGAGCTGATGGCCCAGCAGCGGCGATGCGCTTATGGCCCGCTTATGGGGTTGGCCAGGCGCCCATAACTTTGCCATAAGCAACGCGCCGCTTATGGGCCATAAGCGGCCCACTGTAGCAAAACCAGCAGTTTCGAAAATACTGTGCTGCATTTTTGTGACAACGGCCCCGCTTATGGGCCATAGCCGGCGATACACAGTTTGCCATCAGTTTGCCGCTTATGGTCCACAGGCGGGCCGCTGTAGCAAATCCGACAGTTGCTTCACTTTTGTCACAGCGGGATGCTTACGGCCCGGCGGTGAGAATGTTTCGGGAACACTAGCACCATCTAGTAGAGACGCGAGGAAGTCACGCACACAAACGAAAATATTAACTGACAAAAGTTTAAAATTATATATCTTTTCAATTGTGCGAGCATTTCATTTTTCTATAACCTGTGTGCAAGAGAACAATTTTTCAAGTTAATACAGAGAGAGTGATTAGACATACACAAATTTTATCGCCCATCACCGTACTCGAACCCCAACCTGCTGCGCCGGACTCTGGAACGCTGACCGCTACACCACCGTGATCACTGAAAGAGCCGCGCGCTAGCTACCTTATGAAGATGTACCCAGCGTGTATGCATTGTGGAACGTCTTGTTCAACATTTCGTACCTTGTTTACATGGAAACTAAATAAATGCCATCTCAGGTTGTTCATCAAACTAAAGATTCAATAAAATATGTATTCAAATTGAGTTGTTTTAAGCGTAAGCCCTACTCTTGTTCATATTTAAATTGACCAAAGAGAATCATGCCCATATATCTAAATGGTATGAATTAAATTGACGGAAAGTGATTAGGAGCTCAGGTTGGATTTGCATTTATTATTATTTTTACCAGTCACACACGGGCAGACGGACAGACAGTAAAGTAATCGCTAAATTTAAGCCTTTCTCCCTACTTTGATATAGGCCTACACCAAATATTCCCTATCGGCCATTTCTTTTTTGTATAACCTAAAACAAAAAAACGGATATAGTTTATCAATTATGATCATCTGACATTTTCAAAACATTTTATTTTTATTTTTGGGTTTAATAGTAATTACAGAGAAATTAATTAAGTATATCCCGGATATATCCCTGCTCATAAATTTTGGTTTGAAGGATGATTTTTATTTCAATTAGGCCCTACTTGGAAAGATTTGTCGTTAATATCTTGCACTTTCTTCCACCTATCCGTACCGGCGGAAGAAAAAATTCGAAAGTGCAATTTTCAAGTATGTCACTTTGTAGACAAGAGTAAGTGTTACAAATTGAAAAAACCTCCCTTTCAACAAAAAATTACTAGCTGGAATAATTATGTCTGGGATAAACGTGTCATAATTTTTACTATAATCGTCTATACTGGGCGTACTGCTCAACCCAAAAATAAATAACAAATAGTTTTGGCAATGTCATAATATGATCATATTATTAATAAAATAAGATTTAGGAAAATTTTAAATAATAATTAGGCCGATTTATTTGCTGTAGTTCTACAAACATAAAATATGACATATTATTTATTTATAATGAATATATTTCTATTAAAAGAGATTTTTCGTTTTCTTCCATCTGCGTCAAGTATGTGAAATTCGCACTACGAAACGGCAAGTGCAAAGGCATATTATTAGATACGTGACAGCATTATCGACAGCGGATTAATTTCGCATATTGCAATGAAATTAATTACCGTATTTATAAACATGTTTGAAATTAATTTAAAAATTATGTCGATTGAATGCAATAATCAAAGTATTATTTTGGAAACCCTACGTGGAGTATTCGGTATCGGAATGATATATCATAATATATTATAACATTATGTTAATTTATTGACTATTTTATCCTTTGTTTTCAAATAAAATTTAAGTTATTTTGATTAGTTTTTAATGAAGGGAATCGGGCATTCTTGCTATGGGGCTGCTCTCTCTGATTCTCTTCAACATGTTAAGTGTACTTTGTAGCTTGATTTGTTGAAATAAATAAAAATAATTATCATAATATTAATATTATCAAATAATAAGTTTAAATGATACTAAAATGATATACCTTGAATGTGAGAGCGTCAATATTCCTCACATCGACGAAGAAGAGCGAGAATGATTAGCAAAACATGATGAAATTGACAATTAAATTATTCTTTTAAATCCATCATCTAATGTGTTATATACTCTCATTAGATTCCCGTCGGTTGTGTGCTTATGGGCCATAGGCGGGCCGCCTACTGTTCGCCGCCTGTCGGTTGTGTGCTTATGGGCCATAGGAGGGCCGCCTACTGTTCGCCGCCTGTCGGTTGTGTGCTTATGGCCATAGGCGGCCCATCAACGCAAAACTTTGCCATCACTTTGCCGCTGATGGCCCATAAGCGCACTCATTTTCTGTGCTACTTGGGTAGTGACTAAATAATTATTTTATTATAGCTTTATTAAGGGAATACCTGCCAAAGACAAATGCAATATTTACAAAATTAACAATATTTACTTACTTTACAACAATGTCCATATCCATTAATTTCATACTTGTGTTGTTATAATATTTCTATATTATTATTAGTTTACAAATATGTAAACATGTACTTTTGTATTGATTAGTACGCCGGATCCCCTTTGGTCATTCATATTAATTGACAAGCTCTGCAAATAAATGTTGAATTTACTACTGATCATTTCACGTAAGTAGATAGTTTTACGCGCTTTTATATAAATCATACTCTGAAAATGACCAATTTTACATCCCATGATATGAAAGTAATTTTATAATTTTCTTTTAATTTTGTAAACTTAAATGTTTCAGGTACAATAAAATAGAAAAATGTAAGATATACCCAAAATATAATTGAACTTAATATATTATTTGAATATTTATGAACAAGTACCATATTATTCCATCCCCACATAAACCAGGATTTAACTGATATATTTCTTTTTCTCTCACACTTCCCCCAACCGTAGAATACACGAAATCTCAATCTCGTATCACCACATGACATAATTTATCTCGAGAACCACGGTCATTCAGTTATGAGGCTTAAGAACACAGATATCAAGGTATAAGTTGAATTGCCTACCGAACAATTCAGTATTTCAGAGCATTAGATTGCTCTGTCCATACAGAACAGAGCTGCCTTGTGTGTGACTAAATTAAATGACCTTGAGTATTCTGAATCATCACCTTACTGGTGACGTCCCTAAGAAATGTAAGAGTAAAACATAATAATACAACTAAGTATTACATTTGAATCGTGAATGGAAAGCCCTTCTCATTAATGTTTTGGGAAATTGTATACTGCACTGGTCTTTATCATGCTGTTATTTGTTGACAATTTTTACACTTCCCACCCACCTAGGTAAAACATTAACTTTGAAAAAATTTAAAAAACAAATTTAATCTTGTATGAAGTTAGAATAAAATTAAAAATATGTTAACATATATAAATGGCGAGCGTAATTATTCAATTAACTTATTTTTTGGGGAATCTTTAGTTAAAAAATACCATCCTCGATTTGTTTTTAAATTGTGATTAAGACTATTCGACAGTGTTTTTATATTTTCAAAAATATGCTTCCAAGTCAAAATATAGTGAATGGCTATGAAAACTGGCACTTTAAGAAAATCAAAACTATTTTTCAAATTTTTCTGATCCGGTACACGGCCAATATCGCCACCTCAAAGTAATTTCAAACTTAAATTCTCTAAGGCACACCGTTTCAACGTAGGGTGTTGTGTTTTCGTGACATTAATTTTCAACTGGTTTTCTATAGGCTGACTGAGAGTTTTTTAACAATTTTCTTTCCTGCGAATGTTTTCGTTTGGCGGTATTTTGTACCGATTTGTACCGCCAAACGAAAAAATTCGCAAGAAAGACAATTGTTAATTTAAGTTTGAAATTATTTTAAGGTGGCGATATTGACCGTGTACCAGATCCTATTTTTTTAAATAGTTTTATTTTGTAAAAGAGTCATGTTTTAAAAGCCATTCGATAATATTTTGATTCGTTAGCATATTTTGGAAAATAGAAAAACGCGGTCGAATAGCCTTAATGTGTATTTTTACGTGTTTACCTTTAGCAACTAGTCACTTTTGGTTGGTTCGTGTTGTAAATTAAAATTATATAATATAACTTTATATAAAAAATGTTAATTGATCGATTGCTGTCTAGTTGGTATTATAGATGACCACAAGTCGTACAACCTCATATGATCGCTTGATGATAAGTAATAAAAGATAAATAATTCCTAATACTACTATAATACAATTACAATAAATTTTACAACAGAACTGAAGAACTGAAAAAAATCTCAAGGACAACTTGCAGTCAAGATTAACAGAGTTCGGACTTGATTCGATTATTCATTCTTTAGACTCTTATATAAAGTGGTTCGTGAGACATATGTACTCGGCGAATGAAGTTTAAAGACTTCTTGTTATAGAAATTTGCTGGCTTGTGTTCTCAGTTATGACAGGCTACCATAGAATACATTAGATTGTTTTTAAATCTTCTGTAAACTAAAAACTTACTTTTTAGCTTTTTATAGATCCATAAATCTTTTAAAAAATGTTTTTCTTTATCTTATCATGATGTCCAGAAGTAGAAAACAAAAACATCATTACAAACAAATTCTGCAGAAGAGTAATAATGGGGATTTTATTTTTGCTATAATACTAACATTTGATGCCCGGATCTGTTTTATCTGAAATATGTTATTCTTCTGCGGTGGGTTTGGAAACAAGCTATTACACTTTAGTTACAGCATTGATGTCATCTGCCTTATTTGTTTATGTTATTGGGCCGTTCTACATTGGGTTCGGGAGACAAACAAAACTTTCCAACTCAATCTCTTCTCCATTTATTTCCTCTTTTGTTGAAATAGCCATGGAGGTTCCATAAAGATAAAAAAAACATAACGTAATAAGATAAACCCCACTGTGTTGAATCTGTGGAAAGAATTTATCTCTCGCCGCTCTCCAGCTTAGGCCCCCCCGTATAATATCTGCTCCCGCCAACTTTATGTGGCGTGCACATGACAAATTACAACTTCTGGCGTCAAATGTGGAACACAGCAGATTGGATACTTCCTGCAAAACATGTTGTGAAGCCTCCGCCAGCCTTGGCTTACGACGATATGGGATTAAAAATGGAAATGAATTTCCTTTGAAATTATTTATTTTTTGCGAAAAACGTCTCTACTATGGTGACATAGTTGTTCCGTTTGTAATTTGTTTTTTCTTCCATTTACAAAATTTCAACAAATAAACATGCAAATATATTTCCCAGCGAATATTATTTATGCAAAAGGCTTTGTCATTTTCGTGAAACGCAATATCTGATATGAGCAAGGGAAATTGGGGATATAGTGCTAAAGTTGTTTGAGAATAGCAGTTTCATTGTCAGCCGTTCAATACTTGTAGGTCTTCCAGATATAACAAAGACAGTCGGCAACTGCCGGTATCAACTTCAAGACGTTTTAATGTTATACACTTCGATGACAAAATCCATAGCAATAAATACATACATCAGAAAAGTAACTGTTTTATACTTTTGATTGGGTTTTAGATATAATGTTACTTATAAAATTACCCTAATTAGTATAATTTTATTTTCATCCAACGATTGTAAATGTTGTAGAACTTAAAAAACAATTGAAGAAAATAAAGCAAAATTGTACACATACGTATTATTATTATTATGTGTTTATTCGGTACATTCATTACAAAAATTTTATAATTGACATACGGATGAATGCAAATAGCGTTATTGATTTTGCGGGTTTATTGAATCAGATTTTTTGAGTACTATATAAATTAATGAGATGAACAAAATAATGAATACTGCATCAAAAAAAAACATTCAGATACGACAAGGTTGTACAAAAACTAACAAAATGGTAGTCCAATCATAAATGAACTTATGCACTTGTTGACAGCATCAGAGCTGACTTTTTATTTTCTCTTTTCTTTCTCTTTGACATACCAATAGCAATAGCTGGAGTAGCACACGAGGAGTTGGAGACGACCACCTGGATTCAAACATATTATAAGAATCATTAAATTCTATAATAACATACAGTTTTAAGAAACCTGGACTGAAAAGTTTGTGAGGAAATTAGGAGGAGGAGGAACAAGGCAACAAAATAATTAGATTGGCTTGGCTTGGCTTGGAGTTCCTAGACATTATGTACGATTCATCAGATCTCTACATCTGAGCCGGCCGGACCACAGGGGATGGGGGGCCCGTGCATATAAATTTATTAAAATAAACTAAATCTGGTGTGTGTTTACATTCTGTGCTTTCCCTGTTCAAAAAAGTGAGTGATATTGTGGATATGAAATTTAAAATGTGAGCAAATTATTGATTCAAAAAATTTATCCCTCAATCTATATGGGGTTGGACTAGTGCACCGATCA
>JAMZAV010010620.1:0-22462 GCA_024449915.1 Sweltsa coloradensis
TGCCACATTTGGTTTCAACAAAAGGTACTTTTGAACCCCCCGCCTGGGCCCGGGGTAAATTTGGGCCGAGCATGGCTCTGCAATCGAAAAAAGGCGTTAAGAAAAAAAGTCACTCGAAACCCCAAACTGTATAAGGAGAGTACTTACTCCCCGAAACTAAGGCGAGCTCGGGAAAAATCATCGTCGGGGCCCTTCCCCCCCTTCCCTTACGCCCCCCCTGGACGATACAATTAAGAACGAACGTACGCCCCGCGACGTGAAAACCCCCCTTTTCCCCCGATTCCCGTGTGGTTCGACCAGCATGGGCCCCTCCTCCCCCCCCCTTAGGCAGAGTGGTGCATTAGACCTAACGGTTGCGCTCCTTGACCAAAAAACCAAAAAAACTTTTGACCTCTGCCATGAACGAAAGAATTAGCCCCAAATTCCCCCTAATTCCTCTAGGCTCCGCTGCGCGCACTGGACCCTTATTCTCAAAATTTCGTAAAATTTCCCATCATGTGAGTAATTCACCACATTGCAAATTGTGATCACAAAACGCACCAAAAATATTCTCGAGATTAATTGAAAAGGAATTTCCCCCCACTCAAAAAGTTCTCACGGGGACCTCAACGAGGAACCATATTCCCCCGCGAACCCCAAACCATGGTTTCAAACATTTTTGAAACAGCTTTTTTCACCCGGCCAATAGAAACCCCCCTTGGTCTGTAACGGGACAAAACCGGGGGGGTGGGGGTGGTGATGTAACACTTTTTGTCACTAGAGGACCGAGTTGATTTTCCTGTGGCTCCCCAAGGCATCACAAAAATAACTAAATAAAGTGAAGTAAAAAACAAACTGTGAAAATGTAAAATTTTTAAATTAAAATCTGTGTTTTCTACGGTTTGGGATGTTGTAATTTTAAGTACATAACAAAATATTATGGTGCATTTTGGGGGTTATGTGGTTTGTTTACATCCCCCGGGGGTAGGAGTAGGAGCCTAAGGTAGGCTTGCGCGTAGAAAAATCAAAGTAGTTAAACATTTTTTTATTCTATGACGTGATTGATGTACATTTCACTTAAATTAAAATCTAACCAATTTAAAGAAGTGTAAGCATGCTATTTTGGATGAGCGTAGCGACAGCAAAAGATTCCATTCTTTACTACACGGGAAAAAAAAATCCGGAATGTTTTTTTTTTTTTCTTTTTTTTTTTTCTTTTTTGTATTTTTGTCTTTTTGCCCGCACATTCCAGCCCCTTAAACCGATACCCCGATTGGATAAAATTTTAGGGAGGCCTTCGAAATCTTAAATTTAGAACTGCCACGTTTTTGAGCGCAATCGGAAAATTTTTCTCATGAAAATCGCAATTTTCATTTTTTCGATTTAAAAAAAAATTTTTTGACTTAAACACATACTGCTTTATCCGTTTATTGATTTTGACAGAACCTTTTTTTTTTGAATTAGAGTATTCTTGTGAAATTTGAGCGCTTGAAAAAAATTTATCAAAAAAAATCGAAATTTTACGGGTTTTTTTCTTTTTTTAAAAAATTTTTTGACTTAAAAACCCCTCATGCTTTTTCCGATTTAATGGTTTTTTCGCAGAAACCCTTTAAAATTATGAATTTTTATTAGTTCAAAAATTTTAGCGCAATCGAGAATTTTTCTTAAAAAATGCAATTTTTTAGATTTTTTTTTTTCAAAAGCGATTAAAAAATTTTAAAAATTTAAAATTTAATTTTTATTTTATTTTATTTAATTAAAAAAAATTCAACTAAGTTATGATTTTTCCACAGAACCCAAAAGAAATTTTTTAAAACATGGGACTTAATGCACCAATACGCTATCAACAACGCGGCGGGACCAACGTTTTCCTAGTAAATAATTGGGCGAATGTTTCGTGAAGAAATCCAAGGGTTTTTAACGTGCAATTTCTTCGAGTGGTGATGAATACACTCAAAAACACCGAAATCGGAGTCGAGAATACAACCCCCCCGTCGTGAGGAAAATCACATCACACGCCCCTTTCACACCGTGAAAAGCAGTGAGAAAACTCAAATGGGGGGGCCCGGCCGATCGATTCGCAAAACCTCCGCCGGGTAGATAAGGGCCATATGCAGGGGACCTTCGAAATTTTCGACTTTGGTCCAAAGGCTTTAAATAAATTGCATTTTGTACGGAAAAACTTTTTTTCTCTTTTTTGTGTTTTATTCAACAAAATAGATGGCCTGACCTGCCAACCCCCATTTTTTTTGTTTCCCTACCCTTGAATCTCCTGTCAAAAAGTCAAAAAAATTTTTTTAAGATTTTCCCCGTGGCAGACAGAGGAAACATTTCTGTGGGGGAAATATTTTTAAAATCGTGTGGTAAGCTTTCATTTGGGGTTTTTATTCATTCTTATTTTAAAGAAATAAAAAATACCTGTAAACTCATCAACAATTTTGCAACAGACTGATTTAAGTATTTCAACAGCCCACAACCCAAAAAGGCATGCCGGCACAGCCTCTCAGATTAAAAAACCGGGAAGGGATCTATACGAGCTAGTATGATTTTTTTTTCTTTAAAAAGAGTATCTCAAAAGTTGGGTCTACTTCTTAGCAGAAGTCCAGGAATAATACCACGATATGTGTAATTTGGGCCCGGGGAGGGCCTACCTTGATTAACAAGTCACTAAACATGTAAAGGGGTAGTATGGGAAGTATGGTGGCAGTTCGATGGCTATGGTACGAGTGGCGTGTATGTATGCTCGCTTAAGTAGGCCTACCGAAACTTCTCTACATTCGGTCGTCTTTTCTTTCTTCAATAGGTGTCTGTCCGGCCTTGCGTACTCTCCGAGACTCTCTTGAGACTCTCCGAGGCTGACGCGAGCCGAGATGAACAGGGGAAGAGGCGATGAACTGGAGGGAGGAGCCATGCAGTGCGGCACGGTGTCTTATATGAGTGAGTACATTACAATCTATCTAGGTAACTACCCCGTCTGGGCCAGGGGTAGAATTGGCCCAGAGCATTCCTCCACGGCTCATCGTAAAATGAGACAAATAGGCAGTCGGTGTGGATGTGAGTTACCGAACAGAGCGGTTACAGCCAGCCTAGTGCCCGGGATGCCTAAGATCTATTAAAGAAGGCCCAGATTATTTGTCAAGACAGCGTCAAGAAGGCCTACTAACACCTTAGATAAGACAACCATCCCAGGACGTACCCTATAGACTCGTACCCACTACTATTGCTCCGTCCATGTAGAAGAGTCTAACCTATGCGTAAGATTGCCAATCGAGTTCGAGTGCAACTTGAGTGCAATTTGAGTGCACCTTCCATTTCCAATATGGCGGCCACCTATGCTATAGCATAACTCCTCAAAACTATCGGCGTTCTCTGGCGGTCGACGTCGGGGAACTCTCCCCCTTCCCTTGACGACTTCCCCGACTACGACGACCGTGAAAACAAACGATGACAAAGACAATGACGACCACGACGTGAACAACCCCCACCCCCACCCTCTTTCGCCCCTACACATAACTGGTTCTGACCAGCATGGGATTTTCCTCCCCATATAGGCCTACTTAGACTAGATTGGTGTTGATGACGTCACGGTTGACGCGCTCTTACTCCAATTAACTACTTAAAAATGTGTTAAGATGATGCCATAAAAATTAATAGGCCTAGGCTTAGGAAATACTTGTGAAAGGAGTCATCTAAGCTTTAGCACAAGTTTTTTAACTTCTGATATGGAATGTCCATCAGTTTTGGCTTATGCATAGGCCTAGGCCTATGTAAACGGTGACTTTGGAACCGTCTCAGCTACAAGTATGGCTACAAGGCACTGCACATAATTAATTATGTGGTTGTTCCGAACTAGCCTTGTTGATTCTGGCTTTGTCCACGAGTGAAATCGTGCCCAGCTGGATTGATCGGTGTTTCATACTTAAATATGCCGGTCTCTACTTGGTCATTGTTCGCACTTTGATGATGTCGACGCCTTCAGTGTTGGCTTAGTCTGCTTTAAAGTTATGTGTCTGAGTCCTCTTAATTATTTTCAATATGCATAAACGGGAGGAGTCTCACCCCCTCATCGAATGTCAATAGGCCTCCGGCAACCGGGATAGTGTTGACTTATTTTCTGCATTTGACGCGTGTATGATCCCTGGTTGAAAACACAGCCGTCGTTACAAACCGGCAAACAATTACGCTCATCCACAACGCGCCTGAAAAGCGTTTGCGAAGCTCCTAGTAGAGTACACATCAGTTCGACACGGTGTGACCCTCTTCAGATCAAGAGTTAACCAAACACGGATTTACTTTTGATGGTAAGCCGTAGGCCTACGTAGGCTAACTCCCATTTCGGTATCCACGAAAGGGATTTAGGCTACGCATTTCTTTTCGTTTTTAAAACTATGAAATTAAAGCTCTGTATTATTTTAACAAGGAAAACGTTTTAAGTCCCGCCGCGTTGATGGATAAGCTTTTTTGTAAGTTTTTAGTTTGCATGGACCACTTTTCCTTTGCAAATGCTTTTTAAATGCATTATAGGTGATTGTTGTCAAGTTTCTATTGCTGGATGAGCGTAGCGAGCAAAGCGAAGATTCCATTCCACTACACTGGAGAAAAAAAACCTGAATGTTTTTCTTTTTTTCTGTTTGTATTTTTGTGTATTTGTTAACACGATTCCGGCTAAATTGATACTCCAATTGCGATGAAATTTTCTGGAGGCATTCGAATCACTGAACTTAGAACTGCCACGTTTTTCAGCGCAATCGAATAATTATTCCTTAAATCGCAATTTTACGATTTATTTCGAATTTAGAACAATTCTTCGACTGACAACACTTGCTTTATCTGATTGTTATGATTTTTTCACAGTACCTTTATTTTATGAATAAATATATTCGTGTGAAATTTGAGCTTAATCGAAAAATTATTTCTTATGAAAATCGTAATTTTACGATTTATTTCAATATTTTAAATTTCTTCGACTTATATCACTTTATCCGATTGTAATGATGTTTTCACAGAACCGTAATTTTATGAATTTATATATTCGTCTGAAATTTCAGCGCAATCGAAAAAATATTTCTCTTGATAATCGCAATTTTACGATTTTTTTTAGATTTTTGGATGATCGTAGCGAGCGTAGCGAGCGAAGCAAAGATTCCATTTCACTACAACGGAGAAAAAATTCCGGAATGTTTTTTTCTTTTTTTATTTCTTTTTTTTGTGTTGGTCCACACGATGCCGGCAAAACCGATACTCAAATTGCAATGAAATTTTCTGGAGGCCTTCGAAATCTCTGAACTTAGAACTGCTGCTTAGAGCGCAATCATCATCATTACAAATCATACAATCATCATTACAATTGAATAAAGAATGTAGGTGTTATAAGTCGAAGAATTTTTTTTTAAATCGAAAAACCCGTAAAATTGGAATTTTAATGAGAAATAATTTTTCGATTGCGCTCAAAAAACGTGGCAGTTCTAAGTTTAAAGATTTCGAAGGCCTCCAGAATATTTCATTGTAATTGGAGTATCGGTTTAGCCAGAATCGTGTTAACACACACACAAAAATACAAAAAAAAAGCAAGAAAATTGAAAAAAAATCGTAAATTTCAATTTTCATGAGAAATAATTTTTCGATCAATTTTTTGAAGAATGCAGTTCTAAGTGAAGAGATTTCAAAGGTCTCCAGAAAATTCCATGGCAATTGTAGTATCGGTTTAGCCGGAATCATGTTAACAAACACACAAAAATACGAAAAAATACGAAAAAAAAACTTCCCGGATTTTTTTCTCCAGTGTAGTGAAATGGAATCCTCGCTTCGCTCGTTACGCTCGCTACGCTCATCTAAAAATTTCAATATTACGATTTTTTTTTTTTAAAATTATTATGATTATTTTTTTTATTTTTATTTAAGTTATTTTTTTATTCTATTTAATTTAATTTTAAAAAAAATCTTTAACTTAGTAATGATTATCTCACAGAACAACAGAAAATCCGCATAACACATGGCAGCTCAATGCACCAATTACGCTCATCCAACAACGCGGCGGGACTTAAGAGTTTTCCTAGTTTAGACCCTAAAATTCCCTTTATAGTGGGATCAAGGTGTCTTCTAAAACACAACTATAGTGCAAAATGTGATACCAGCATAAAATTTTGCAATTATGTAGATTTTGTAATGAGAAATTGAAAATAACTGGCTCCACGATGGGGTCTTATTATTTAACTATTAATTAATTAATTAATATTAATTGGTTAACTAGGAAAAACGCTTTAGTCCCGCCGCGTTGTTGGATGAGCGTATATGGTGCATTGAGATGCCATGTGTTACGCGGATTTTCTGTTTTTTCTGTGAAAAAAAATCATTATTTCTTAGTCGAAGATTTTTTTAATTAAATTAAATTAATAAAAAATTAACTTAATTTTTATTATTAAATAAAATAAAATAAAAAATTAATTTTATTTTTTTAATTAATCGTAACTTTTTAGAGAAAAAAATCGTAAAATTGCAATTTGTATAAGAAATAATTATTCGATTGCACTCAAATTTATCACGATTATATTAATTCATGAAATTAAGGTTCTGTGAAAAAATCATTACAATAAGATAAAGCATGTAGGTGTTATAAGTCAAAGAATTGTTTTAGAAAAGAAAAAACCCGTAAAATTTTGATTTTCATGAGAAATAATTTTTCGATTACGCTCAAATTTCACACGAATACTTAAATTCATAAAATTAAGGTTCTGTGAAAAAATCATTACAATCGGATAAAGCATGTAGGTGTTATAAGTCGAAGAAATTTGTTAAAAATCGAAAAAAAATCGTAAAATTGCGTTTTTTATGAGAAAAAATTTCCCGATTGTGCTCAAAAACGTGGCAGTTCTAAGTTCAGAGATTTCGAAGGTCTCCATAAAATTTCATCGCAATCGGAGTATCGGTTTAGCCGGAATCGTGTTAACAAACACACAAAAATACAAAAAAAAGAAAGAAAAAAAAAACATTCCGGATTTTTTTCTCCAGTGTAGTGAAATGGAATCTTCGCTTCGCTCGCTACGCTCGCTACGCTCATCCAATTATGTGACACGAGTTTC
The DNA here is from genome assembly GCA_024449915.1 of Sweltsa coloradensis. Lineage (NCBI taxonomy): Eukaryota > Metazoa > Arthropoda > Insecta > Plecoptera > Chloroperlidae > Sweltsa > Sweltsa coloradensis. The sequence goes on from JAMZAV010010620.1 coordinate 7,059, forward strand.
AAAGTGGCAATAAATAAGTCATGTTTGGGTATTAATCAAGACCAATTTTCACCTTTATAAAGAAAAAAAATACATTAAAAAAATATATTGAAATATACATAAGTTATAGTTAAAAATGTTGATTTTTCTGATTTTTAGTTTTTGAACCAAAAGATCAACGTTAAAGTAAAATTTCTCCTAACCAATGATATCACAGTGTTCACAAAAGAGCTGGTAACTAGAATTTATATATCATTTTTCAATTTTCAATAATAGTAATTAAAAATAATTTAACACACATAACAATATGGCGTAAATATGTCTAACTATGGTATAAAATATGATACCAACTTAAAAATTTAGCAATCTTAAAGATTTTGTAACGAGAAATTCGAGAATAACTGGCTCCAAGCTAAGTGTTTAGTATTTAACTATTAATTGATTAATTACATTAATTAGTTAATTTAGTCCTAAATTTTCAAAGTGAAGACAAATTTGTAGTGTTTGGTATCAATTGAAAGAATTTTTTACCAACATTAAGAAAAAAAATACATAAAAAAAAATATATTGAAATATATAAATGTTATAGTTAAACATGTTGATTTTGTGATTTTTTAGTTTTTGAACCAATGATTAATATAACATAAAGAACTGGTTACTATAATATTGTATAATTTTTCAATTTTCAATAATAGTAATAACAATATATTTTACACAAATTAACAAATTTTCTTAAATTGAAAAGTTACAGAAACATGTTGTGTGACGTAGCAAAATGCATCATTTGACTTGTTAATATCAACCTTAATGATTTTTAATAAGAATTTCGAAAATCACTGGCTCCAGGCTGAGTTTTGAGTATTTAACTATGAATTGATTAATCAAATTAATTACTTAATTGTGTCCAAAAATATTAAAGTGAAGGTAAATTTGTCAAGTTTGGTATCAAATGAAAGCATTGGTCACCAACATTAAGAAAAAATACAATAAAAAAAATATTGAAATATTTATTTATGTTATAGTTAAATATGTTGTTTTTGTGATTTTTAGTTTTTGAACCAAAAGATCAACTTTAAAGTAAAATTTCTTCTAGCCAATGATAACACAGTGCTACAAAAGAGCTGGTAACTATAATTAATAAGAGATCAATTTCAATAATAGTATTTACAATAGATTTTACACAAATTAACAAATTTTCTTAATTGAAAAGGTACAGAAACACGTTGTTGTGTGACGTAGCAAAATGCATCATTTGACTTGTTGATATAAATCTTAAAGATCTTGTAATAAAATTTCGAAAATCACTGGCTCCAGACTGAGTTTTGAGTATTTAACTATGAATTGATGAATTAAATTAATTACTTAATTGGGTCCAAAAATATTAAAGTGAAGATAAATTTGTAATTTTTGGTATCAAATGAAAGTATTTGTCACCAACAAGCACCAACAACCAACAAGCACCAGAGCTATTTTCTTTGGGTGAAGCGAAATTGAACTATTCGTTGGCTTATGCAACAATCCCCCGCGTGATGATAGTGCTAGATACCACTATATATAATAGCGAATGTTGACGCTTAATACTCAAAACTCAACCTGGAGCCAGTGATTTTCGAAATTCTTATTACAAAATCTTTAAGATTGATATAAACAAGTCAAATGATGCATTTTTCTACGTCACACAACATGTTTCTGTAACTTTTCAATTTAAGAAAATTTGTTAATTTGTGTAAAATATATTGTAATTACTATTATTGAAAATTGAAAAATGATACAATAATTATAGTAACCAGTTCTTTTGTGAACACTGTGATATCATTGGTTAGAAGAAATTTTACTTTAAAGTTGATCTTTTGGTTCAAAAACTAAAAAATCACAAAATCAACATATTTAACTATAACATGTATATATTTCAATATATTTTTTCAATGTATTTTTTTCTTTATGTTGGTAAAAAATTCTTTCAATTGATACCAAACACTACAAATTAACTAATTAATGTTAATTAATCAATTAATAGTTAAATACTAAACACTTAGCTTGGAGCCAGTTATTTTCGAATTTCTTATTACAAAAGCTTTAAGATTGCTAAATTTTTAAGTTGGTATCATATTTTATACCATAGTTAGACATATTTACGCCATATTGTTATTTGTGTTAAATATATTGTAATTACTATTATTGAAAATTGAAAAAATGATATATAAATTATAGTTACCAGCTCTTTAGTGAACACTGTGATATCATTGGTTCAAACGTTCAACGTTGATCTTTTGGTTCAAAAACTAAAAAATCAGAAAAAACAACATTTTTAACTATAACTTATGTATATTTCAATATATTTTTTCAATGTATTTTTTTACTTATAAGGTGAAAAATGCTCTTAATTAATACCAACATGACTAATATTGCCACTTTGAAATTCGTGTCACATAATTAATCAATTATTATTATATTATTATTATGTGTTTATTCCGTACATTTTATTACATTATTATAATAACATACGGATGGATTGCTAATAGCAGACCGAAGATCCATTTGAGACATTATACACCCATCCTAAGATTATATACAACAATAATAAAATACATATCAAACAAGATGAAACAGACACTATATCAAACTCTTAAAAAAACACTCCCTTGACTGCTCCCTCGAACCTACCGAGAGGAACTTCCTTTACTTCAGAAGGTAGTGCTTCCAGAGCGCTGCCTCCCTGTAGTAACTGGATTTCCGGAATGCACTAGTGCGCAGCAATTGGCGACCTGAACCTCAACCCCTTATTACTTCCGCGTCCTAAAATCTCAGTCCGATTTACTGGGGTAAGGCGCACAAGAGGGTAAAAGATCAATGGTTCCACTCATACACCTCTTGAGGAAAATAATGTCACATCTCTTGAATACAGCCTCCAAACTAGGTATATTGAGCTTTTCTCTTCTAGAAGCGCTACGGAGGTCAGTTCTGTACCCCAAGATTGCTTTAGTTGCTCGATTCTGTAGTGATTCTAATTTGTGCATGTTTTCTTTGGTGGTTGGATGCCATGCTGGCGCACCATACACTTTTTTAGGCCTAATAAGCGTGATGAACACAGACCTGAGAACTCTAGGTTGGCTATCTTTCAAGTTACGGAATACAAAACTTGCCAGTTTAGAGCATTGTGACTTAACAATATTAGTGTGCCTTTTCCAACACAAGTCATGAGAAATGTTTAAACCCAGTAATTTTATGGATTTACTTGATTTAAGTTGACCGTTATTCAAAACGTATGTTCCATTAATTGGGTCTGATGATCGAGAGAGTCTAAGAAGCACAGATTTTGAGTCGTTTAAACACATACCATTTACAGAGCACCAAGAGTTTATTGCATCCAAATCAGCTTGTAGAGCATCAACATCATCAAATCTTGTAACAGAGCGGTAGATGGTACAGTCATCTGCATACATAGCTAGCTTAGATTGTACACATGAAGGAAGGTCCATCATATAGATGATGAAGAACAAGGGGCCAAGTACAGAACCTGTGGTACACCTGAGATTACATCAAAGTTTCCTGATCTTGATCCATCAAATACAGTGCATTGATTTCTCCCAGTAAGAAAACTCCTACACCAAATTAGAAGAGAACCTTGTATGCCATAATTCTCAAGTTTTGTCAGAAGAACGTTCATGTGGAACACGGTCAAATGCTTTACTTAAATCAAGAGAGATAACGTCCACCTGCTTAATTGACTTTTGATCCAAACTGTGTCGCCAATCCTCAATTACTTTTGAAAGCATGGTGACACAGGATCTTTTTGGCAAAAAACCCATGTTGGTTTGTATTTATAAGTCCATTGTCATCGAAGTGTGTAAGAATGGATCTACTTACTAGTCTCTCAAGTACCTTACATAACACTGATGTCAATGCTATTGGTCTGTAGTTAGAAATGACCTCTTTGTCACCAGATTTGTAAACAGGTACTACATTTGCCGTCTTCCATGACTTAGGAACAGTGCCAGTCGATAATGATAGGTTGAAAAGGCTTGTGATCGATGGCGATATAAATGCTGAACATTGTTGTAATATCTTACATGGAATACCATCAGGTCCGGATGCTGCACCAGGCCGAAGGTTTCGTAAACATCGACACACATCTTCTTCAGAAACCTGTAGATTCAGCAAAGGATCCAAGAGGCCAATACCCAAGGGATTTTGACGTAACAAATCTTTTGTGTCACATACCAATGGGCAGAAGTTGTCTTTAAATTTATCATTAAAAGCATTAGCAATATCAGAAGATTTTTTAAAAGTAATTCCATTTGACACAAAGTGAGATGGGGATGCACTTCCATTCTTACTATGAATGTACTTCCAAAGTGCCTTACTGTTGCTTTCTTCTCCTAGTTTCCAAATATAATCTCTGTGAGCTTGACGTATAGTTCGTTTAATAAGTTTGCTAGCTTCTATGTATTTAGTATGTATTACATCTGACTGTGTTTTCTTCCATTTCCTATAGATTGAGTCACGTTTTCTGATTGATTTAACAATGTCACTGGTGATCCATGGTGAACGTTGTTTTCCCTTCACTTTTATACTAGGTATGGCTTTGTGAACATTCAACCAGAAAACTTCACTCCACTCTATCCAAAATTGGTCTACGTTTTTATTGCTGACATCTGTAGGTAGATCCAAAATAAGATTTTGACAATTAATTATTAGTTAAATAGTAAGACCCCATCGTGGAGCCAGTTATTTTCAAATTTCTCATTACAAAATCTACATTATTGCAAATTTTATGCTGGTATCACATTTTGCACTATAGTTAGTAATCTTTACTCCACTATTATTTTTGGCAACATAGAGCTTGCATTCTGGTTTCAACCAAGGTACTCTGACACAGTCGAATTTTTTCCAAAGAGCTTCAAATAATTGCGCTTCTGCTACAGAAAGCTTTTAATCTCTTTGTATGTATCATACAACAATATAGATGGCACTGACCTAAGCCAACCTCGTATTGTTTTGTTTCCATGACAGTGACACCGTGACATCTCCTGTCAAAATAATGTCAAAAATATTTTTAAGATTCACTTGTGACAGACAGAGAGAAACATTCCAGTGGAGAGAACCCTTATAACTTGTGTGGTATGTGTTTAATTGAGTATTGTATTCATTCTTATTCTTAAAGAAATGAAATAAAGTCTTGGAAACTGCTATGCAAAAATTCTGCGACAGACTTATGGAAGTATTTCAACAGCCTACAATCAAACGTGAACTGTAGCCGGCTTATCAGATACCGGTAAGGATGATATGAACGAGCACGTATTGACTTTTGTCCATGAATAGAGTAGCTAGGTATCTTAAATAATTCTTCAATAACTTCGACTAACATAAGCGGATGTCCACGAATAAGTAGAAACAGTAAGTTTAGATTTGGCCCTAGGGTACCTTTGATTAACACTGTCACATGTAAAGGGGTATGCATGGTGGCAGTTCGATGGGCTATGGTACGAGTGGTGTGTATGTATGCTCCGTTTAGTACCGAAACTTCTCTACATTCGGTCGTTTTTCTTCAATAGGTGTCCGTCCGGCCTTGCGTACTCTCCGAGACTCTTTGAGACTCTTTACCCTCTGAAGCTTTCCGAGACCTCCGGCTGACGCGAGCCGAGATGAATTGGGGAAGAGGCGATGCAATGGAGGGAGAGGCGAGTCATGCAGTGCGGCACGGTGCCCCATATGAGTAAGTACATTTTAATTCTTCTTGGTACCCCGTCTGGGCCCGGGGTAGAATTGGCCCAAAACATTCCACAACGGCACATCGTAAAATGCGACAAGGAGGCAGTCGGTGTGGATGTGAGTTACCGAACTGAGCGGTGACAGCCCGCCTAGTGCCCGGGAAGCCTAAGATCTATTAAAGTAGGACCAGATTCTTTGTCAAGACAGCGTCAAGAAGGCCTACTAACACCTTTGATAAGACAACCATCCCAGGACGATGACCTACCCTATAGACTCGTACCCACTACTATTACTCCGTCCGAGTAGAAGAATCTAACCTATGCATAAGATGCCAATCGAGTTCGAGTGCAACTTGAGTGCAATTTGACTGCAACTTCCATTCCCAATATGGCGGTCACCTATGCTATAGCACAACTCCTCAAAACTATCGGCGTTCTCTGGCGATCGACGTCGGGGAACTCTCCCCCTTTCCTTGACGACTTCCCCGACTACGACGACCGTGAAAACAAACGATGACAAAGACAATGACGACCACGACGTGAACAACCCCCACCCCACCCCCTCCCCCTACACATAACTGGTTCTGACCAGCATGGGATTTTCCGCCCCATATACTTAGGCTAGATTGTTGTATATCACGTCACGGTTGACGCGCTCTTAATCCAATTAACTACTTAAAAATGTGTTAAGATGTCATAAAAATTAATAGCCCTAGGCTTATGAAATACTTGTGAAAGGAGTCATCTAAGCTTTAGCACAAGTTTTTTAACTTCTGATATGGAATGTCCATCAGTTTTGGCTTATGCATAGACCTAGGCCTATGTAAACGGTGACTTTGGAACCGTCTCAGCTACAAGTATGGCTACAAGGCACTGCACATAATTAATTATGTGGTTGTTCCGAACTAGCCTTGTTGATTCTGGCTTTGTCCACGAGTGAAATCGTGCCCAGCTTGATTGATCGGTGTTTCATACTTAAATATGCCGGTCTCTACTTGGTCATTGTTCGCTCCTTGATGATGTCGGCGCCTATAGTGTTGGCTTAGTCTGCTTTAAAGTTATGTGACTGAGTCCTCTTAATTATTTTCAATATGCTTAAACGGGAGGAGACTCACCCTCATCGAATGTCAATAGGCCTCCGGCAACCGGGATAGTGTTTACTTATTATCTGCGTTTGACGTGTGTATGATCCCTGGTTGAAAACACAGCCGTCGTTACAACCGGCGTCCGCTTACACGAGACACTTTACGAGCGTAATCTAAAACTCTGCGCTATATTATGCTAATTAGTAGAGCTGTTAAGCTGAAAAATTGTGCACTTTTTGAGAAAAGCATGAAACTTCTAGCATAGCTAGCTAATACCAATATATTCATTTTAAGATGTGGAGGGAAGTCAGATTTGACCTCTGAGGATACTGAGAGGTCAAATTCAAAATGGCCGCCACTCTACGATCCTAATGATTATACACGCTTAACTTGGGAAGCAAATAGTGTAGATAAGCCTTTTAGGTGTCATTTCCAATTAATATTGGGATGCCCATTCATATAGTAACACTCACGTGTTCGCCAGGTCAAGGTCAAAGGTCAATTTTGACCAAAAAGGTGAACAAAATAACATGCACAATCGTTTGTTTTCTACCTCATTTAAGAGAATACTCTACCTCAAAATGATGTATATTTGTATCACGAAGGCCGCCAAGATGACCAACATAGCCAAGATGACCACGCTGAGAGGTCAAATCCAAGATGGCCACCATTCTACCGGCTTAATGATTATACACACCTAGCTTGGGTAGCAATTAGAGTAGAAAGGCCTTTAAGGTGTCATTTCCAATTAATATTGGGATGCCCATTCTTTTGGTAACAATCACGTGGTCTCCAGAATGAAAGGTCAAGGTCAAAGGTCAAGATTGACCAAAAAGTTGAACACAAAACATGCACAAATTTTTGTTTTCTACGTCTTTTAAGAGAATACTGTACCTCCAAATGTGTTTTTTTTAATCACGATGGCCGCCAAGATGACCAACATAGCCAAGATGGACGCGCTGAGAGATCAAATCCAAGATGGCTGCCATTTTACCGGTCCAATGATCATTCATACTTAACTAAGAGAGCAAATATTGTGATTTAAGGTGTAATTTCTTATTAATATTGGTATGCCCAATCAATTGGTGACATTTTCATTTTTGTGATCGCCAGAACTAAAGGAATTACACTAAGGTCAAGGTCATAGGTAAAGATCGTCGTATATTTACTCGAATCGATTGTGTAACTTATATTTTATTCAAGAACATAATTCTGTCAACAATCTCCAGAACAGAAGCACAATGCCGTGCACTTGAGTGCAGCTTTGGCACATCTACATCGTCCAGTGCAGCCTTTCTTACAGCCACAGTGAATCAGTTCATGGCACGAATCTGATGCTTCAGGGAGAGTAGTCCAAAGATTCTGCTACCCTGTCTCTTCCTTCATCCAGCCCCAGTTGTAGGGATCTGGCAAATCTGGATCCATTATCAATGCCTGGTTCCAACAGTTGGCCTGGTAGCAAGTGCACTTAATGTGCTGCTGGAGTGCTGCCTTGGTTGGAGGAAGATTTTAGATTTTAACTAGTGACATCATGGAGGTTAATGGTGCCAGGAAACAGCTCTTCACACAGAAGTCTCGATCGATAGAAAATATTCCTCCAAACAAGGCAGTCACTCTAGCAGAACATTAAGCACACTTGCCACCAGGCCAACTGTTGGAACCGCAGGCATTGATAATGGATCTAGATTTGCCAGATCCCTACAACTGGGGCTGGACGAAGGAAGAGTCAGGGTGGCAGCCTCTTCGGACTACTCTCCCTGAAGCATCAGATTCGTGCCGTGAACTGATCCACTGTGGCTGTAAGGAAAGCTGCACTGGACGATGTATGTGCCAAAGCTGCACTCAAGTGCACGGCATTGTGCTTCTGTTCTGGAGATTGTTGACAGAATTATGTTCTTGAATAAAATATAAGTTACACAATCGATTCGAGTAAATATACGACGATCTTTACCTATGACCTTGACCTTAGTGTAATTCCTTTAGTTCTGGCGATCACAAAAATGAAAATGTCACCAATTGATTGGGCATACCAATATTAATAAGAAATTACACCTTAAATCACAATATTTGCTCTCTTAGTTAAGTATGAATGATCATTGGACCGGTAAAATGGCAGCCATCTTGGATTTGATCTCTCAGCGCGTCCATCTTGGCTATGTTGGTCATCTTGGCGGCCATCGTGATAAAAAAAAACATTTGGAGGTAGAGTATTCTCTTAAATGACGTAGAAAACAAAAATTTGTGCATGTTTTGTGTTCAACTTTTTTGGTCAATCTTGACCTTTGACCTTGACCTTTCATTCTGGAGACCACGTGATTGTTACCAAAAGAATGGGCATCCCAATATTAATTGGAAATGACACCTTAAAGGCCTTTCTACTCTAAATGCTACCCAAGCTAGGTGTGTATATTCATTAAGCCGGTAGAATGGCGGCCATCTTGGATTTGACCCCTCAGCGTGGTCATCTTGGCTATGTTGGTCATCTTGGCGGCTTTCGTGATACAAAAATACATCATTTGGAGGTAGAGTCCTTTAAATGAGGTAGAAAACAAACGATTGTGCATGTTATTTTGTTCACCTTTTTGGTCAAAATTAACCTTTGACCTTGACCTGGCGAAAACGTGAGTGTTACTATATGAATGGTCATCCCAATATCAATTGGAAATGACACCTAAAAGGCTTTTCTACACAATTTGCTTCCCAAGTTAAGCGTGTATAATCATTAGGGTCGTAGAGTGGCGGCCATTTTGAATTTGACCTCTCAGCATCCTCAGAGGTCAAATCTGACTTCCCTCCACATCTAAATATGAACATTATGGTATTAGCTAGCTATGCTAGAAGTTTCATGCTTTTCTCAAAAAGTGCACAATTCCATCAAAATGCTCAGTTAAACAGCTCTACTATATAGGCCTACTAATATTAGCGGGGTCTAGCTGCTTGCTGTAAGAAGTGACAAACATCGACACCACAATCTTAGTATTTATTGTCACCTTCGTCTGGGCCCGGGATAAAATTTGGCACCGAGCATGGCTCTGCTTTCCTTCCCCTATCCCCTAGGGTAGAGTGGCGCATTGTCACCTAACGCTTGACACGCCCTCAATCCAAATAAATTTTAAATTGTTTAGCGTAGAGAGGGGGAACAATGTAGCCCTTTAGTAGTGGCAGAATACTGAAATTAAAAAAAACACATTAACAAATGGGCGTCTAAAACAAAAATTTAGAACAGCCATAAATGTGCTGCAAAACATGAACTACAACTTAATACAAGACTGGCTGTTTGGATGCTTGCATGGAATGAAAATATCACTTGACTATCTAAAGTAGCAAAACTAAATCTTGAAATATTTATCAACATTAATGGTTTAGGCAAAAATGCTTTCAACAATTTGTACTAGATTTCGACTTAATTACGTGTCTATTAAGTTAGCTTAGTTAGCTCTTATGAAAATCTCTCCTTTTCTATTTCGCATTCGTTAGTGCTGGTTAGTGCTGAAAGGCTCATCGTTAGTCTTGTAGTGCTGAAGCCGTTTAAAAGATATGAATTTTTTTAATGGGACGACCAACTTAATGCTAGCCGACTCATTTTGAGAAGCAAAACTTTTTATGACTTTATTCGTTAGTGCTACGTAAGTGCTGGTTTCCTAGTGCTGAAAGGCTCATCGTTAGTACTGATTCCGTTAAAATGATACGATTTTTTGAAAATGGGACGGCCAACTTAATGCTGGCCACCACTAATAATTTGAAGATTTTTTTTACTTTATTTGTTAGTGCTACGTTAGTGCTGGTTAGTGCTGAAAGGCTCATCGTTAGCGCTGATACCGTTTAAAAGATATGCATTTTTGAAAATGGGACGGCTTCAGATCGAAATATGGAAATTTACACAAAAAATGTTAAATTACGTTATTTTGGTGGAGGTGCCGGGTAGTCCCGAAAATTCCCTATCATTTAATTATTGTCTTATTTGATTTCGCACCGTCCTTATGCTTAGTTACAAACTTCTGATGGTTAATTGATATTTCGCTCGGTTAGGAAGCATCCGAATAATATAAAACTTTACATAGTTGTAAAGAAAGCATTCGCAGACAGCCCTATGGTCGTACATTATTCCTCATTTCCTATATTTACTTTTTATCACACATGCTAAAAACGGATTACAAATAAGAACTCTAATGACATCCTATCTAGGAAGTTTATTTACTTTATAGTAATTCGCACACCTTTACCTCTATGAAAAATGAAATGCTTATCATTTATTTTATTTATTTATTTTTTGTTAGTCCTTGTCATTACATTCTACAACAACAAAAAACTGCGTCGACGCACGCAAAAATTTTGGTAAAAAACTTAAAATCTATAAAGAAATCTCGTTAGAGAACCTAGAGCCTAGTTAGAGCCTTGCTGAAGCACAACACTAACACGGCATTTATAATAGTTGGTTCTCCCACAAGTTCTCCTTGCACAGGGAAGGGAAGTGGCTAAGATATAATTAACTTAACAAATAAATATATCGTTATCATTTATTAGTAATTCAGTACATATCATAATAAAATGGAGGTCCGGTCGTTTTCTAAAATGTATTCCCAAAAACATAATTTGTTAGAACAAGATATAAAAAGTCAGTGCAAGGACCTTATTGTCATCTTTACAAAAAAAAAGCTCCATAGTTAGAAATACACTTTACTCTAAAAATATATGTTTTTACCCCGGCAATCCTCAAATTTTAGTAATTTATATAATTGAGTTGGCTTACATGGTCAAATATTAAACAATGGTGTCGTTACTCATCAGTCGTCACTCAACGAGGTTTGAAGGTGTTTTTGACAAACGGTGACTAAGCGCAAGGTTAATCCACTTTCGCGTAGGATTGCCTTGTCTGTGGGTCCCACGATGGCGGGATACCGGCTCCACACGACTAGAGTTCCCACGACGCTCAAACCATTGGTTTCTCGGTGCAGAACGATACCAAATTTATCACGAATGATGCGGCAAACACCCCAAAGTACCCTGGTAGCACTCAAAGTCCGACTCCAACTTAACGCATCCAACAAAATGTCGAGTTTACCACTCGCACTACAAATATTCCTCGTCCCTAGGATTTCCTACTATTTCTGTCTTTTAATGTGTCCGGTAGAAAACACGGTCCCGTCCGTTTCTTTCCCCTTTTAATCAGAATAGCAAAACATACGCAATATTAATATTCACCGAATAACAGTTCCTTGTCCCTAGGACGAAGCAACTATTTACTTACTGTCCTTGACTGTACAAAACGCTTTTCTCGTAAGCCTAACATGGCTGAAGAAAACGGGTACATTACCCGAACGAGATAACAAATCACATTCAACTCACTGTATAAAACACTATTAGCATAGGTCCAACTAGGCTGAAGAAAGAAGAAAGAGAAGAAACGCGATAACAAATCCGTACAATCACTGTATGAAACACTTTATCGTAAGCCTAACTAGGCTGAAGATAACGAGTACTTTACACGAACACGATAACAAATCACATACAATTTACTGAATAAAACACTTTTTTTGTGTAGCTCATAGTCTTGTGATTAGCGTATCTGCTTCCAATGCAGAAGATCTAGAGTGCGATCCCGGCTAAAATCAGAAGTTTTTTATCTTCTAATTTGGAATTAATTCCATCAGTTCTTGTCTTAAGGATTTTGTAAACGGTGACTTTGGAGCCGTTAAAGCAAAAAGGGACACAATAAATTTTAAGTTGTTCTAAATCGGCCTAGTTCAATCTTGCGTTGATCCACGGATGATCGCTCTCCATACCATTGATTGCTATATTTCCTAAAAAAAATATCGATCTTGTTGGTTATCGCTCACTCTTTTCATTGCGTCAGGCCCTACAGGGTTGGCTTGGACGCTTTAGATTAATGTCCACTACCAAAAATAAGTAATGTGACTGACTGGGTAGACTTTAAATGCGGATTTCTTATTAATTTATCGTAGGCCTGACTAGGCTGAAAAAAGAAGAAGACAAGAATCGCACTAACAAATTGCATACAATCACTATATGAGACGCTTTAATCGTATGCCTAACTTGACTGAAGGAAACGGGTATTTTCCTGATTGCTATAACAAATCAATATAACTCAGGGTATAAAAACTTATAACATAGGTCTATCTAGCTGAAGAAAGAAGAAAGAGAAGAATCGCGATAACAATCACATACAATCACGGTATAAAAACCTTTTATCGTTGGCCAAACAAATTTAATCTTGTTCTGAATCAGCCTTGTTGATTCTGGCGTCAATCAACTAATGTTCGCTCTGTCCATACCATTGATTGCTATATTTCCTTAAAAAATATCAATCTTTGGTTGTTTATCGCTCACTCGTCCATTGCGTCAGGCCCTACAGGGTTGGCTTGGACGCTTTGGATTGTTGTCCCCTACCAAAAATAAGTTATGTGACTGACTGGGTAGACTTCAAATGCGGATTATTTATTGATTTATCGTAGGCCTGAGTCCTGACTAGGCTGAAAAAAGAAGAAGACAAGAATCACGATAACAAATTGCATACTATCACTATATGTGATGCGGAATAGGAAAAGGGACCTTAGGGTTAACATTTTCAAAACATGTTTTTGATTTTTTTTACAATAAGAACAGGATGCTGACCCATTTTGCAAAAAAAATTATACAAAAAACTTAAAAATTGAGTGAGCTATGCACTTTTCTGTCTGACTTGTTTTAAAAATCAACTTTGCGAGAAAAACAGGTGTAAAGTTTCTATCTATTTGCTATTTTCTATCAATTTTTGGACCAATTTAAAGGGAAATTTTTTCCTTGTATTTTTCTATTTTCTATCAATTTTAACCGATTTAAAGGAACTTTTTTTATTTTAAAACACAATTTTAAATAATTACCACCATCCTACCAAAAAACACAAATTTTATAAAAAAAAACAAATTAGGCCTATTTTTTTTTTTTTTTTAAATTAAAAAACAGTATTTGGATAGCATTATTTTAATTCCAAAGCATAATTTACCATTATAAAGTGAAATTATGAAAAGCTAAACAAAAAAAAAATCAGCAATTTACACGTTTAATCACGTTTTGCTCTTTTCTAGGCAAAAAACTTTTTAACCCTAAGGTCCCTTTTCCTATTCCGCATCACATATAGACCATTTAATTTTAGCCTAACTTACTGAAGGATAATGGGTATTTTCCCGATTGCTATAACAATCACAAATAACTCACTGTACAAAAAACTAATAAATAGGCCTATCTAGGCTGAAGAAAGAAGAAGAGAAGAAACGCGATACAATCACTACAGCCACTGTATGAAACATTTTATCATTGGCCAAACTTGGCTGAAGAAAACGGGTTTTAAATTTGAAATTGTTCTGAATCAGCCTTGTTGATTCTGGCGTTGATCAACGGATGTTCGCTCTGTCCATACCATTGATTGCTATATTTCCGAAAAAAATATCGATCTTTGGTTGGTTATCGCTCACTCGTCCATTGCGTCAGGCCCTACAGAGTTGGCTTGGACGCTTTGTATTATTGTCCCCTAACAAAAAAAAGTTATGTGACTGAAAGGGTAGACTCTAAATGCGGATTTCTTATTGATTTATGGTAGGCCTGACAAGGCTGAAAAAAGAAGAAGACAAGAATCGCACTAACAAATTGCATACAATCACTATATGAGACGCTTTTATTGTATGCCTTACTTGACTGAAGGAAACGGGTATTTTCCCGATTGCTATAACAAAATCACATATAACTCACGGTGTAAAAAACTTATAACATAGGCCTATCTAGGCTGAAGAAAGAGAAAGAGAAGAATCGCAATAACAAATCACATACAATCACTGTATGAACATTTTTATCGTTGGCCAAACTTGGCTGAAGAAAACGGGTTTTAAAAATTTTAACTTGTTCTAAAACGCCTTGTTGATTCTGGCGTTGATCAACGGATGTTCGCTCTTTCCATACCAGTGATTGCTATATTTCCTGAAAAAAAATCGATTTTTGGTTGGTAATCGCTCACTCGTCCATTGCGTCAGACCCAAAAGTTGGCTTTGGGCGATTAATTTTGTTGTCCCCTACCAAAAATCAGCTATGTGACTGACTGGGTAGACTCTAAATGCGAATTTTTTTATTGATTTATCGTCGGCCTGACTAGGCTGAAAAAAGAAGAAGACAAGCATCGCGTAAACAAATTGCATACAATCACTGTATGAGACGATTTAATCGTATGCCTAAATTACTGAAGGAGACAAGATATTTTCCCGATTGCTATAAAAAATCACATATTAACTCACGGGATTAAAAAACTAATAACATAGGCCTATCTAGGCTGAAGAAAAAAGAAAGAGAAGAATCGTGATAACAAATCACAATACAATCACTGTATGAAACATTTTTATCGTTGGCCAAACTTGGCTGAAAAAAACGGTATTAAATTTGAACTTGTTCTGAAACAGCCCTTTTTGATTCTGGCGTTGATCAACGTATGTTTGCTCTGTCCATACCATTGATTTCTATATTTTCTAAAAAGATATCGATCTTTGGTTGGGTTTTCG
Organism: Sweltsa coloradensis; assembly: GCA_024449915.1. NCBI lineage: Eukaryota > Metazoa > Arthropoda > Insecta > Plecoptera > Chloroperlidae > Sweltsa > Sweltsa coloradensis. Next base: position 22,377 of record JAMZAV010010620.1, read on the forward strand.
CTCACTCGTTCATTGCGTCAGGCCCCAAAAGGGTGGCTTGGAAATCAGCTATGTGACTGACTGTGTTAGACTCTTTATGCTGAAGA
>JAMZAV010010621.1:0-22172 GCA_024449915.1 Sweltsa coloradensis
AATCAAGTAGTTAAACTATGTTAACCTAGCTTGGTGTCATTATCAATAGACAACCAACAAAAGAAAATAAAAGTGCCCCAGTTCCCAGTCAAGGTCCAAGGTTGCAACCATGTGTTTACCTAAATGCTTTGTCACAAGAGACCAAAGAGACATGAAAGACAAAAGAGCCTAGTCTGTCTGTAGAGACTTTAGTAATAATATCAACAGTGTTAATAATAAATAAAAACAAATATGTAGTTGAGTCTTTCATCACTTTGTATGTTATGAATATAATGCTAGGTTATTATACAAAGTAACAACCTAGTCAGGTCTTTTGACTGAATTTGATGAGCCTCGAAATTCAACATGCATGTGTGTACAGTAGGACATTCTATTTAAAGTACGGTCATTATAGGTCTTAGGCTCTCAGCTTAAATGGATATGCCTAGTGTGAACCTGCATGTGAGTATGTAGTCCTATAAGGCTTAAGGGTCATTCTATTTAAACTCCAGTTTGTGTAGGGCTTAGGCTTAAAGGGAAAATGGGTAGGCCTAGTGTAGATTGCTATTATTATCACAAAATCTTAATTAGGTATTTATTAAATTTTCAAATTATAATTACCTATAATGTGGTATGTTGTAGTCTATGTAGTGCCTTAGACCTAGTTAGGAGAGAAGAAGGTCAGTTTTGTGTAGCTTACAAATAAAACTTTCAATACATTCTATTTAAACTCCAGTTTGTGTAGGGCTTAGGCTCAAAGGGAAAATGGGTAGGCCTAGCGTAGATTGCTATAAAATCTTAATTAGGTATTTTATTAAATTTCCAAATTATAATTACCTATAATGTGGTATGTTGTAGGCTATGTAGTGCCTTAGACCTAGTTAGGAGAGAAGTAGGTCAGTTTTGTGTAGCTTACAAATAAAACTTTCAATACAAGAGGGCTCACTTAAAATAGGTTCCCATCCTAGTCTGTCTGTAGATGCTTTATAAATAATATTTTAACCGTTATACGCTAGGTCTAGTCTTAGGTTGAGTTATTTTGAATAAAGAAAAACAAATGTGCGGTTTTATCTTTCCTCACATTGTTTGGAATGAATATAATGCTAGCCTTTAGAAAGCAATTACCTAGTTAGGCCTTTTGACTAAATTTGATGAACCTCGTTGGTGAAGCTTTATGTGGGTACTCTAGTGCTATATTGATTATTGGTCATTCAATTTAAACTCGGGCCAGTTTTGGGCTAAGGCTCTAAGCCCAAATGGGTAGGAATTATGTAGGTAGACATTAAAACCTCAAAGCCTAAGGTAGGCATGTATTGAATACGCAAATTACAACCACCCATAACGTGGTAGGTTCTAGGCTATGTGGTGCCTTAGACCTATTTAGGTAAGAAGTAATACATTTTTGTGTAGCTTACATATACCTACAAAATGGTTCACTTATAACAGGGACCTAGACCATCTGTAAAGGTTTTAGCAATAATTCTAATAATTTTACCCTAGGTCTAGTCTTATGTTTGTTTCATTTCCATTTAAAAATGTGGGCATATAAAGAGGTACATACCGAAAAAGTGACTTGGCCCTTTAGATAGTATTATTAGCAATCAGTTTACATGGAAAATCACTTTAGTATGGGTTCTACTTAATTTACAATATTTATACATGTGACAAATTTATCTAATATGAAACAAGTTATTTGTAAGCAATGTGGTCTTGTTCGACTAGATAACATTTTAGAAAACAAAAAACAAAAGTTGAAAGCAAATAAGATAGCCTAGTTGTTATGAAAGTTATATTCATAGGGAATGTAGCGTAGGCCTACTATTACATAAGATTAATATACATACAATAGTTTGATATATGTACAAGCTGTAAAATGTAAGTATATAATACTTAATAAAAATGTGGCTTGCAATGAAGTTTGACATTATATGTGTTCTTTTGTTGTTAATCTAAACATGTTTCTTACAGCTAGTTTTTGCACTTTAAAAAAAGAATCTACCAGTGTGGAATGTCGCCATGTTTGAATGTCATATCTCAAATGCGGTCCAAAATTTTGCATAGTGAGCTAATTTTGACACTTTAGAATTAGTAATTTGTTTAATTGATTTGATTGTAAAAACAGGCTGATTAGAGGTGTTTTTTACCAAGGTGTTTACAGTGAGTGTGCCAGTTCTAGTGTTTATTAAAATGTATTTCCAGAATCTTGTGAGCAGTGCACTTAATTAATTGCTCTATTGTCTGTTTTGATTTTGATTTACATCCAGTCCTTTTCTAAAGTAACTTGTCCATTCTAGTTTAGGCCGAAACTGTATAAATTTGTTTTCTGGGACCTAAGAATAAACTTTTAGAATAATAAATTTTCCGGAATACTAAAAAAATCGTCCTTGTCGGTCCGTAGAGCCCAAGATGGCATGGATCGGAGAAGAAATGCCCGAGATATGACGAAAAGAAATGTTTGTTGGATACCCCAAAATGACCACCCCCATTTTTGGGAAATTCAAAAAATATTATGCACACTTCACAAGCTTGATAGATTCTAACCATGGTTTTTTGCCCGGGCCGCCGACGTGTTTTGTTTGACGAAAAACTCAAATGCAAAAATTTCAAATCCAAATTACCCATGGCAACCCCAAAAAAGGGTGACGTTTGCCCCGGATCAAGACCCGTTCATGTCCCAGCGAATCATTTCTGATTGTCTAGTTTTTGGCTGTCCTGCGTTCCACGTCGTGTTTGTTTGTTTGTGCCTCATTCTGTTCTGGGAGGCCAGCCCTTAAACACCCGCCGGGGCCCAATGCATTCAACTTGACACATACCAACTCGCCTCGACCTCTGAAACATTGTGGAAAAAGAAATTTGAAAATCGGACCATTTTTGTAATTTTTCCGGGTTTTTCCGGGACGCCGATTTTTCCGGGACGATTTTCCGGGCCACGGAAAAATCGGCCTCGTCGGTCCGGTTCCGTAGTGCCCAAGATAGCCCGGATCGGAGAAGAAGTGCCCGAGTTATGGCGAAAAGAGTTGTCTTTTGGATCCCCCAAAATGACCAACCACTTTTTTGAGAAATTCAAAGAAATTTTTTGCACACGTCTAAAATTTGACAGATCCTGACTAGGTTTTTGGACCCGGCCCGCTGACGTGTTCGGTTTGGCGAAAAACTCAAACTCAAAATATTTCAAATCCAAAATTCCCCATTGGCACCCAAAAAAAGGGCGACGTTTGCCCCGGGTCGAGACCCGTTCATGTCCCGTCGAATAAATTCCAATCGTCTAGTTTTTGGCTGTCCTGCGATCCCCGTCGTGTTTGTTTGTTTGTACCTCATTCTGTTCTGGGGGGCCAGCCTTAAACACCGCCGGGGCCCAATGCATTCAACTTGACACATACGGACTCGCCTCATCCTCCGAAACATTGTGGAAAAAGAAATTTGAAAATCGGACCACTTTTGTACTTTTTCCGGGTTTTTCCGGGACGCCGATTTTTACGGGACGATTTTCCGGGCCACGGAAAAATCGGCCTCGTCGGTCCGGTTCCGTAGTGCCCAAGATGGCCCAGGATCGGACAAGAACTGCCCTAATTATGACGAAAAGAGTTGTTTTTTTGACTCCCCCAAAATGACCAACCACTTTTTTGAGAAATTCAAAGAAATTTTTTGCACACGTCTAAAATTTGACAGATCCCGACTAGGTTTTTGGACCCGGCCCGCTGACGTGTTCGGTTTGGCAAAAAATTCAAACTCAAAATATTTAAAATCCAAAATTCCCCATTGGCACCCAAAAAAAGGGCGACGTTTGCCCCGGGTCAAGACCCGTTCATGTCCCGTCGAATAAATTCCAATCGTCTAGTTTTTGGCTGTACTGCGTTCCACGTCGTGTTTATTTGTTTGTACCTCATTCTGTTCTGGGAGGCCAAACCCTAAACACCCGCCGGGGCCCAATGCATTCAACTTGACACATACGGACTCGCCTCATCCTCCGAAACATTGTGGAAAAAGAATTTTGAAAATCGGACCATTTTTGTACTTTTTCCCGGGTTTTTCCGGGACGCCGATTTTTCCGGGACGATTTTCCGGGCCACGGAAAAATCGGCCTCGTCGGTCCGGTTCCGTAGTGCCCAAGATGGCCAGGATCGGAAAAGAATTGCCCGAGTTATGGCGAAAAGAGTTGTTTTTGACTACCCCAAAATGACCAACCACTTTTTTGAGAAATTCAAAGAAATTTTTTGCACACGTCTAAAATTTGACAGATCCCGACTAGGTTTTTGGACCCGGCCCGCTGACGTGTTCCGTTTGGCAAAAAAATCAAACTCAAAATATTTAAAATCCAAAATTCCCCATTGGCACCCCAAAAAAGGGCGACGTTTGCCCCGGGTCAAGACCCGTTCATGTCCCGTCGAATCAATTCCAATCGTCTAGTTTTTGGCTGTCCTGCGTTCCCCGTCGTGTTTGTTTGTTTGTACCTCATTCTGTTCTGGGGGGCCAGCCCCCCAACCCCCGCCGGGGCTCCGCCCCTGGACCCCGTCGGGGGTTCCACCCCCGAACCCCCGTGCCATTCGACTGTTTAATGGTTTGCTTTATTTTGGATCTGGGGGGCCAGCCCCCCAACCCCCGCCGGGGCTCCGCCCCTGGACCCCGCCGGGGCGCTGCCCTGGACCCCGTGGGGGCCAGCCCCCAAACCCCGCCGGGGCTCCGCCCCTGTGACCCCGACGGGGCTCCGCCCCTGGACCCCGTGCTCTCCGACTATGCCAGTGTACCTTTTCATCAATGGAGGGGGGTTAGAAATGGTCTTGTCACCGGTTGTTGTGACCGCGGCCCTCCGACGCCCCAAAATTGCAGAAAATTTGAAAAAGTAACAATTTTAAAAAAAATTATTCAACTTTGACCCCCCCAAAAATGGTCAAAACGGCCCCGCGCCAAAAACGGTCCTCGAGATTCTTGTTCCTTGTTCAATTTCCAAAACGATAAGCTAGGTTTGGGCCCAATCGGTCAAACGGTCTGGCCGCGGCGACAAAAACCGCTAATTCCGCGCAAGAAAATGAAAAACGTTGCCAAATTCTACGACCAAAACAGATAGGCCAAAATTTTTGTTTTCGAAAACGGTCTTTTGTGGGTGATTGCCAATGAATCCACGCATGGAGGACGGCCATGGAAAAAAATTAGAAAAAATTCCATCATCGGCAAAAAATTCAGTCAATATGGAAGATACACCCAAAAAAATTCAAAATGGCGTCCCGCGGTCAAATTTTGAGATAATTGCCCCGAATGCTTATTTGTGAAGCTCAATAACATCCCGCACAGAGTCCACCAGGTTGAAAAAATTAATCTTTAAAAACGTGGAAATAAAGTGTCTCAAATCGAATCGCACCTCTACGCATTGGAAATTGGTGGTATACACGAAAATCCAAGATGGCCGCCGAAAACAAAAATTCCCCCAACCATTCGAAAGAGAACCCTCGGGCGCAGGTTCTGTGATGGGTCCCGTCCGCAACGCTCCGCGGGGAGCCGCTAGAAAAAATCCTCAAGTCGAAAAATGTCACTTTTCACACGATTCCAAATTTCCCCCTGTCCGCCACTGTGGCCGGCAAAATATTGGTCCGATCGCGACGCCGTATTTTTTCCCAGATTCCCCCGTCAATTTACCGGACCGCACCGCAGACGCCAAGAGCAAATACGGTGCGGGCCGGGCGCTACGCGCAGAGACAGTGGGCGCTACGCGCTAGACACTTTGGGTCGTGTTTTAAAAGCTATTATAGTAGCCTCGAATATAGCCTCTATAGCCTATATAGCCTCGAAATTCAACATGCATGTGTGTACAGTAGGACATTCTATTTAAAGTACGGTCATTATTGGTCTTAGGCTCTCAGCTTAAATGGATAGGCCTATGTGTGAACCTGCATGTGAGTATGTAGTCCTATAAGGCTTATGGGTCATTCTATTTAAACTCCAGTTTGTGTAGGGCTTAGGCTTAAAGGGAAAATGGTAGGCCCAGTGTAGATTGCTCTTATTATCACAAAATCTTAATTCGGTTTTTATTAAATTTTCAAATTATAATTACCTATAATGTGGTATGTTGTAGGCTATGTAGTGCCTTAGACCTAGTTTGGAGAGAAGAAGGTCAGTTTGTGTACTTACAAATAAAACTTTCAATACATTCTATTTAAACTCCGTTTGTGTAGGGCTTAGGCTCAAAGGGAAAATGGGTAGCCTAGTGTAGATTGCTATTATTATCACAAAATCTTAATTAGGTATTTATTAAATTTTCAAATTATAATTACCATAATGTGGTATGTTGTAGGCTATGTAGTGTTTTCGACCTAGTTAGGAGAGAAGTAGGTCAGTTTTGTGTACTTACAAATAAAACTTTCAATTCAAGAGGGCTCACTTAAAATAGGTTCCCATCCTAGTCTGTCTGTAGATGCTTTAAAAATAATATTTTAACCGTTATACGCTAGGTTCTAGTCTTGGTTGAGTTTTTTTTGAATAAAGAAAAACAAATGTGGGGTTTTTTATCTTTCCTCACATTGTTTGGAATGAATTAATGCTAGCCTTTAGAAAGAAATTACCTATTTAAAGGCCTTTTGACTAAATTTGATGAACCTCGTTGGTAAAGCTTTATATGGGTACTCTAGTGCATAATTGATTATTGGTCATTCAATTTAAACTCGGGCCATTTTGGGCTAAGGCTCTAAGGGCCCAAATGGGTGGGAATTATCTAGGTAGACATTATAACCTAAAAGCCTAAGGTAGGCATGTATTCAATGCACAACTTACAACCACCCTAACGTGGTAGGTTCTGGGCTATGTGATGCCTTAGACCTATTTAGGTAGAAATAATACATTTTTGTGTAGCTTACTATACCTACAAATGGTTCACTTATAACAGGGACCTAGACCATCTGTAAAGGTTTTAGCAATAATTCAAAAAATTTTACCTAGGTCGAGTCTTATGTTTGTTTAATTTCCATTTAAAAATGTGGGCAATAAAGAGGTACATACGAAAAAGTGCCCCTTGGACCTTTAGATAGGGATTATTAGCAATCAGTTTACATGGAAAATCACTTTAGTATGGGTTCTACTTAATTTGCAATTTTTTATACATGTGACAAATTTATCTAATATTAAACAAGTTATTTGTAAGCAATGTGGTCTTGTTCGACTAGATAATTTTAGAAAACAAAAAAAAAAAGTTGAAAGCAAATAAGATAGCCTACGTGTTTTATGAAAGATATATTCACAGGGAATGTAGCGTAGGCCTACTATTACATAAGATTAATATACATAAATAGTTTGTATATGTACAAGCTGTAAAATGTAAATATATAATAAATTAATAAAATGTGGCTTGCAATGAAGTTTGACATTATATGTGTTCTTTTGTTGTTTTAATCTAAACATGTTTCTTACAGCTAGTTTTTTGCACTTTAAAAAAAGAATCTACCAGTGTGGAATGTCGCCATGTTTGAATGTCATATCTCAAATGCGGTCCAAAATTTTGCATAGTGAGCTAATTTTGACACTTTAGAATTAGTAATTTGTTTAATTGATTTGATTGTAAAAACAGGCTGATTAGAGGTTTTTTTACCAAGGTGTTACAGTGAGTGTGCCAGTTCTAGTGTTTATTAAAATGTATTTCCAGAATCTTGTGAGCAGTGCACTTAATTAATTGCTCTATTGTCTGTTTTGATTTTGATTTACATCCAGTCCTTTTCTAAAGTAACTTGTTCATTTAGTTTAGGCCGAAACTGTATAAAATTTGTTTTCTAGGAGCTAAGAATAAACTTTTAGAATAATAAATTTTCCGGAATACTAAAAAAATCGTCCTTGTCGGTCCGTTAGAGCCCAAGATGGCATGGATCGGAGAAGAAATGCCCGAGATATGACGAAAAGAAATGTTTGTTGGATACCCCAAATGACCACCCCCATTTTTGGGAAATTCAAAAAAATATTATGCACACTTCACAAGCTTGATAGATTCTAACCATGGTTTTTGCCCGGCCGCCGACGTGTTTTGTTTGACGAAAAACTCAAAATGCAAAAAATTTCAAATCCAAAATTACCCATTGGCCACCCCAAAAAAGGGTGACGTTTGCCCCGGATCAAGACCCGTTCATGTCCCAGCGAATCATTTCTGATTGTCTAGTTTTTGGCTGTCCTGCGTTCCACGTCGTGTTTGTTTGTTTGTGCCTCATTCTGTTCTGGGAGGCCAGCCCTTAAACACCCGCCGGGGCCCAATGCATTCAACTTGACACATACGGACTCGCCTCATCCTCCGAAACATTGTGGAAAAGAATTTTGGAAATCGGACCATTTTTGTAATTTTTCCGGGTTTTTTCCGGGACGCCCGATTTTCCGGGACGATCTTCCGGGACACGAAAATATTGGCCTCGTCGGTCCGGTTCCGTAGAGCCCAAGATGGCCCGGGATCGGAAAAAAACTGCCCGAGCTATGGGGCGAAAGAGTTGTTTTTTGGATCCCCCAAAATGACCAACCACTTTTTTGAGAAATTCAAAGAATTTTTGTTGCACACGTCTAAAATTTGACAGATCCCGACTAGGTTTTTGGACCCGGCCCGCTGACGTGTTCGGTTTGGCAAAAAATTCAAACTCAAAATATTTAAAATCCAAAATTCCCCATTGGCACCCAAAAAAAGGGCGACGTTTGCCCCGGGTCAAGACCCGTTCATGTCCCGTCGAATAAATTCCAATCGTCTAGTTTTTGGCTGTACTGCGTTCCACGTCGTGTTTATTTGTTTGTGCCTCATTCTGTTCTGGGAGGCCAGCCCTTAAACACCCGCCGGGGCCCAATGCATTCAACTTGACACATACGGACTCGCCTCATCCTCCGAAACATTGTGGAAAAAGAAATTTGAAAATCGGACCACTTTTGTACTTTTTCCGGGTTTTTCCGGGACGCCGATTTTTACGGGACGATTTTCCGGGCCACGGAAAAATCGGCCTCGTCGGTCCGGTTCCGTAGTGCCCAAGATGGCCCAGATCGGACAAGAACTTCCCTAATTATGACGAAAAGAGTTGTTTTTTTGGATCCCCCAAAATGACCAACCACTTTTTCGAGAAATTCAAAGAAATTTTTTGCACACGTCTAAAATTTGACAGATCCTGACTAGGTTTTTGGACCCGGCCCGCTGACGTGTTCGGTTTGGCGAAAAACTCAAACTCAAAAAATTTCAAATCCAAAATTCCCCATTGGCACCAAAAAACGGGCGACGTTTGCCCGGGTCAGACCCGTTCATGTCCCGTGGGAATAAATTCCAATCGTCTAGTTTTTGGCTGTACTGCGTTCCCCGTCGTGTTTGTTTGTTTGTACTTCATTCTGTTTCTGGGTGGCCAAACCCTAAACACCCGCCGGGCCCAATGCATTCAAACTTGACACATACGGACTCGCCTCATCCTCCGAAACATTGTGGAAAAAGAAATTTTGAAAATCGGACCATTTTTGTACTTTTTCCCGGGTTTTTCCGGGACGCCGATTTTTCCGGGACGATTTTCCGGGCCACGAAAAAATCGGCCTCGTCGGTCCGGTTCCGTAGTGCCCAAGATGGCCAAGATCGGAAAAGAAGTGCCCGAGTTATGGCGAAAAGAGTTATCTTTTGGATCCCCCAAAATGACCAACCACTTTTTTGAGAAATTCAAAGAAATTTTTTGCACACGTCTAAAATTTGACAGATCCCGACTAGGTTTTTGGACCCGGCCCGCTGACGTGTTCGGTTTGGCAAAAAACTCAAACTCAAAATATTTCAAATCCAAAATTCCCCATTGGCACCCCAAAAAAAGGGCGACGTTTGCCCCGGGTCGGACCCGTTCATGTCCCGTCGAATCAATTCCAATCGTCTATTTTTTGGCAGTACCTGCTTCCCCGGCGTGTTTTTTTTGTTTTGTACCTTTATTCTGTTCTGGGGGGCCACCCCCCAACCCCCCCCCGGGGGGTCCGCCCCCCCACCCCCCTCGGGGGGTTTCCAAACCCCCGGAAAACCCCCTTGGCCCCTTCCCCACTGTTTTAATGGTTTTCTTTTTTTTTGGATCTGGGGGGGCCCGCCCCCCCCCCCGCCCCCGGGGGTTTTTGCCCCCGGACCCCGCCGGGCGCTGCCCTGGGAAACCCCCCTTTGGGGGGGACCCCCCAAAACCCCCCCCGGGGGTCCGCCCTGGACCCCCCCGGGGGCCCCCGCCCCTGTGCCCCCCCGGGGCGCTGCCCCCCGGGCCCCGCGGGGGGCTGCCCCCCTTGGCCCCGCCGGGGCTTTTCCCCCCCTGGACCCCGTGCTAAACCGACCCTTGGGGGGGGGGCCCCCCCCGGGGTACCTTTTCATCAATGGTGGGGGGGTTAGGGAAAAGTCTTTTCAAATTTAAATGCGGGGCCCTCCGACAACCCCCCAAAAAAGTAGAAAATTTGAAAAAAGTAAATTTTAAAAAAAAATTTTCCAAATTTTACCCCCCCCAAAAAGGCCAAAAAAGGCCCCGCGCCAAAAACCCGGGCCTCGAATTTTTTGTTTCCCTTTTTCAATTTTTCCAAAAACGATAAAGCTAGGGTTTGGGGGGCCCCCAATTCCGGGTTCCCCAAAAGGGCCTTTGGCCCGGGGTGCGACAAAAACCGCTAATTCCGGGGCCGGAAGAAAATGGGAAAAAAGGTTTTGGCAAAATTCTAAAAGACCAAACAAAAAAAATAGGGCCAAAATTTTTGTTTTTCGAAAAAGGGCTTTTTTGGGGGGATTGCCAATGAATCCACGCATGGAGGGCGGGGGCCCTTAAAAAAAAATAAAAAAATTCCATCATCGGCCAAAAAAACCCAAACCCTCCAAAGGGAAAAACGGGAAAATGCACCCAAAAAAAAATTCAAAAAAGGCGTCCCGGCTCAAATTTTGAGTAAATTTCCCCCAATGCTTATTTGTAAAGCTCAATAACATCCCGCACAGATTTCCCCAGGTTTTAAAAAAATTTAAACTTTTAAAAAAAAGTGGGGGTAAAGTGTTCAAATCGAATTGCACCTCTAAACCCTTGGGGAATTTTGGGTGGGGAAAACCCCAAATCCCCAAAAAATGGCGCCCCCGAAAAACTAAAATTTTTTCCCCCCCCATAAAAAGAGAAAAACCCCCGGGGGCTTTTTTTTGGGCCGGGTTTCCCGTCCGTATCGCTCCGCGGGGAGCCGTAAAAAAAATCCCCCAAATTCCCCAAAAATTTTGCTTTTTTTACAAAGATTCCAAATTTCCCCCTGTTTTTGCCATTGGGGCCGGGGAAAAATATCGGGCCGATCCGGTTTTCCGTATTTTTTTCCCCGATTCCCCCGATCAAATTTTCCCTTTCCGGCACCGCAGGGCGGCGGGAGCAATTACTGTGCGGCCCGGGCGCTACCGCAAAGACAGTGGGCGCTGCGCGCTAACACTTTGGGTCGTGTTTTAAAAGGCTATTATAGTTAAAGGACAAGGGGAGTCGCCCACGCCTTGCGGCCCGTACCTGTTTAATCCCCTGCACGATTTTGGCCGCGATCCTTGGGTTTGTTTTCGGTTTATTTTTCTGCGGCGGGGGGGGGAGAGGGGTGGTTTGGGGGTGGTGTTTTTTCCACGTCTCTTTTCGTTTTCCGGTCCCCCCATTAAACCCCGGGGCGGGTGTCCCGGGGGAGTAATTTAGTTTGGGGCCCCCTCCGTCCGTTTTTTCCCAAGGGGCCGGGGGAGGTCCGGATCGGAAGTTGCCCGGTTTTTCGAGAAGAGAAAATTTTTTTTTCGGGTTTCCCAAAAACCCACGTACAATTTTTTCACGGCGCTTTCGGACTATCCGGGCCCCGTCCTTTTTCCCGGGGCACCCCTTGGGGGGAATTTTTTTTTCGGAATTTCCGGAAAACACTTTTTTTTTTTCCGGGTTTTTCCCGGGGTGCCCAAAATTTTTCCCGGGGCGTTTAGAATTCGTCGCCTTTACGACCGGTTTTCCCTAGTGGGCCGAATGGCGGGATCCGGGCAAAAATTGCAAAAGTTTTTTAAAAAAAACAAATGTTTTTTGGGGGGGGTTCCCCAATAAAAATCAATAATTTAACCCGGGGAAACGCCTTTCGAAGTCGCCTCGACCTACGGAACAAAAGTGGGGAAAAAAAATTTTGAAAATCGACCCCTTTTGGGACTTTTTCCGGGGTTTTTAAGGGCCCTCGAATTTTTTTGGGGCAAATTTTTAAAGGGAAAAACCCCCAAAAAAATCGGGGCCCCGTCGGTTTTCCCTTTTCCGTATGCCCAAGAATTTCCCGGATCGGACAAGAACTGTCCTAATTATGGGCCAAAAAAAGTTGTTTTTTGACTACCCCAAAATGACCACCCCCAATTTTGAGAAATTTAAAGAAATTTTTTGCACACGCCTTAAACTTCAACAGATTTCCCGAAACCCCGTTTTTTTGACCGGCCCGCCGACGTGTTCCGTTTGCAAAAAAAACAAAACAAAAAATTTTAAATCCAAAATTTCCCCCTTGGGGAACCCCCAAAAAAAGGGGGAAAGTTTTTCCCCCCGGTCAAAACCCCCTTCGTTTCCCGGCGAATTAAAATTTCCCAAACGTCTAGTTTTTTGGGTGTCCGCGTTTCCCCCTCCCTGTTTTTTTGTTTGTACCTCATTCTGTTCTGGGGGGCCACCCCCCCAACCCCCGCCAGGGCTCCGGGCCCCTGGACCCCCGTGGGGGTTTAAACCCCCCAAAAACCCCCGGGGCCATTCGGGCTGTTTAATTTTTTGCTTTTTTTTGGATCCCGGGGGCCACCCCCAACCCCCCGCCGGGGCTTTTTCCCCTGGACCCCCCCGGGGCGCTGCCCCCTGGAAACCCCGTTGGGGGGCCCCCCCCAAACCCCCCCCGGGGCTCCGCCCCTGGACCCCGACGGGGCTCCGGGCCCCTTTTGGGCCCCGGGCCGGGGGCGCTGCCCCGGACCCCCGCAGGGGGGGCTGGGCCTCCCCCTTGGGCCCCCCCGGGGCTTCCGCCCCTGGGGCCCCGTGCTCCCCCGACTAAAGCCGGTTTTTACCTTTTTATTAAGGGGGGGGGGGGGGGGGGGATTTTTGAAAATTGGGGCTTGTCACCTGGTTTGTGTTTTGACCGGAGGCCCCTCCGAAGCCCCCAAAAATTTGTAGAAAATTTTGAAAAAGGACAAATTTAAAAAAAATTATTTAACTTTGACCCCCCCCCAAAATGGTCAAAAAACGGCCCCCGCCAAAAAAGGTCCCCCCTAAATTCTTGTTTCCTTGTTCAATTTCAAAAAAAAAGCTAAGGGTTTTGGGCCCCAATCGGTTCCAAACGGGGTTTGGGGCCCCTGCGGCAAAAACCGCTAATTCCCCGCAAAGGGGAAATAAAAAAAGTGTTGGGGCCCACTCCTTTTTTTTTTTTCCCAAAAACCAAAAAAATGGCCCCAAAAATTTTTTTTTTTTCGAAAAAAAGGTTTTTTTAAGGGGGGGATTTCCAATGGAAAACCCCCGCATGGAGGACGGCCATTTGGGGAAAAATTTTTTTGAAAAAATTTCCAAAAATCGGCCAAAAAAAATCCTTTAATTTTGGGGGAAAATCCCCCCCAAAAAATTTTAAAATTGGGCGTCCCCGCGGGTTTAAATTTAAAAGATTTTTTTTGGGCCCCCAAAGGGTTTATTTTTGAAGGGTAAAAACCCAACCCCCCACAAGGGGCCACCAAACCGGGAAAAAAATTAAATCTTTAAAAAAGCGGGAAAAAGAAAAATGTTTTCAAATCGAATCGCACCTCTCGCTTGGGAAAATTTGGGGGTATCACGAAAATCCCAAAATGGCCCCCGAAAACCCAAAAACCCCCCCACCCAATTTTAAAAGAAACCCCCGGGCGCAGGTTTTTGCCGGGTCCCCCCCCGGTATCGCTCTGCGGGGGCCGGGGACAAAAAATTCCAAATCGAAAATGTCTTTTTTTTACACATTTTCCCCAAATTGGCCCCCCGTCCGCCACTGTGGCCGGCAAAAAATTGGGGCCGATCGCGACGCCCCTATTTTTTTTCCCCGATTCCCCGATCCCAAATTTTCCAGACCGGGGACCGCAGGGCGGGAAGAGCAAAAACGTGGGGGGGCCGGGCGCTCCCCCGCAGAGGGCGTGGGGGCGCTTTCGCGCTAGACCACTTTCCTGTTTTTAAAAGGCTATTATAAAAAAATACAAGGGGTTTTGTCGGGGACTACGCCTTGCGGGGGGGCCGGGGGACCTTTTTGAAATTTTCCGGGGCGGAACGATTCGGCGCGCGGGGTCCCGTTATTGGTTTTGTTATTCTCTGCGACGGTTTGGGAGAGGCCGGGGGGTGGTGGTGGTGTTTTTTTCCCCCTCTTTTGGGGTTTTCCCCTTTCCCCCGTTTACCCGGGGCGTGTATCGGGCAGTGTTTTCTTACCCTTGGGGGGTAACGCCCGTTTCCCGGGGGCCGAAGGGGGGCCGGGGGAGGTCCGGGGGTCGACGACAAATTTGCCCCGAGTTTGGGCGAGAATAAATAATGGGTTTTTTCCCGGGTTTCCCAAAAAACGAAATACGATGTTGGCCCCACCCCTTTTCGGGGCCCCCGCCTCGGCCCCCCCGAACGTTGGGGGAAAGGGGAGTTTTTTTATTTCCCGGGACCAAAAATTTTTTTTTTTTCCGAATTTTTCCTGGACGCCGAATTTTTCCAAGTCGCTTTTTTCCAGGAGCCAAAATGTTTGGCTCGTTTGGGGTTCCGGTTTTCCCAAAGGGCCCAAAGGGAAGGGCCCTTGGGGTTTCCCAAAAACAAATTTCAAAAGTTATTACCATGAGAAAAGTTTTTTTGGGTTTCCCCAAAGTACCCTTTCATTTTCCGAAAGCATTCCCAAATCGCCTCGACCTCTGAAAAAAATTTTGGGAAAAAGAATTTGAAAAACGGACCCTTTTTTTTACTTTTTTTTTCCCGGGGGTTTTTTTTTGGGGGGGGGGCCATTTTTCCCGGGGCGGGTTTTTCCCGGGCCAAAGGAAAAATCAAAACCCCGGGCGGTCCGTTCCCATGCCCCCAAGGGTAGCCCGGATCGGGGAAGAAGTGCCCATTTTGGCGGGAAAAAGGGGTTTTTCTTTTGGGTTTTTCCCCCAAAAAGAACCCCCACTTTTTTGAGAAAATTCCCAAAAAAATTTTTTTGGGACACGGGCTAAAATTTGACGATCCTGACTAGGGGTTTTTTTTTCCCCGGGGCCCTTTTCTGACGGGGGTTTTGGTTTGGCCAAAAAGTCCAAAAATGCAAAAAAAAATATCCAAATTTCCAAAATTCCCCCCTTTGGGCACCCCCAAAAAAAGGGGAAGCTTGCCCCGGGTCAAACCCGTCAATGTCCCCGGGGAATAAAATTCCTTTGTCTAATTTTTTGGGGTGTCCTGCCTTTCCCCGTGTTTTTTGTTTTTTTTTGTACCTCATTCTGTTTTTGGGGGGGCCCCCCCCCAACCCCCGCCGGGGGCCCCCCCTTGGGCCCCGTCGGGGGTTCCACCCCCGAACCCCCCCACCCCCCCGGCCATTTCGACTGTTTAATAAAATTGCTTTATTTTGGGTCTGGGGGGGCCCGCCCCCCAACCCCCCCCGGGGCTCGCCCCCTGGGCCCCGCCGGGGCGCTGCCCCCGGGGGCCCCTGGGGGGCCCGCCCCCAAACCCCCGCCGGGGGGTTCTTTCCCCTGGACCCCGGGGCGGGGGTCCGCCCCTTTCCCCCCGGGGCTCCGCCCCTGGACCCCTGCTATCCGAACCTATGGTGTACTTTTTCATCATGGGGGGGGGGGTTTGAAATGGTCTTGGCAATGCCGGGGGGCCCTCCGACGTCCCAAAAATGCAAACAATTTTTAAAAAAAACAATTTAAAAAAATTATTCCCAAATTTGACCCCCCCAAAAAAGGGCGGGAAAGGCCCCGCGCCCAAAAAGGTCCTGAGATTCCTTTTTCCTTTTTCAAAATTTTCCAAAAAAGATAAAACTAGGGTTTTTTCCCAAACGGTCAAACGTTTTTGGCGCGCGGGGACAAAAAACCGGGTAATTTTCCCCCAAGAAAATGAAAAACGTTTCCAAATTTCTACGACCCCAAAAAAGATAGGCCAAAATTTTTTTTTTCGAAAACGGGCTTTTGTGGGTGATTGCCAATGAAAACCACGCATGGAGGACGGGCCCTGGAAAAAAATTAGAAAAAAATTTCCCTCATTCCGGGTAAAAAAACCGTCAAAAATGGAAATCCCCCCAAAAAATTCAAATGGGCGTCCAGCGGTCAATTTTGGATTATTTCCCCAAAAAGCTTATTTGGCCCCCTTCCTCACAACAAAACCCCCTGGGGGGTCCACCGGGCCCAAAAAATTAACCCCTAAAAACGGGGGGAAAAAGAGTGTCGTGGACCCAAAAGCCCCCTGCGGGATTGAGGAAAATTTTTTTGGGAAAACAAAGAAAATCCAAGATGGGCCGGCCCCGAAACCCAAAAATTTTCCCCCGACCCTTGGAAAAGAACCCTCGGGGGGGCCAGGTTTTGGACCCGGGGCCCGTCCGTATTTTGGGGTCCGCCGGTTCCCCCGTCGAAAAAATCCCCCAAATCGAAAAATGTCACTTTTCACACATTTTTCCCCAATTTCCCCCTGTCCGCCCCCTGTGGCCGGGAAAATATTGGTTTTGTTCGCGACGCCCTTTTTTTTCCCAGTTTTCCCCGATCAAATTTTCCGGGGCCGCACCCAGACCGGCGAAAGGGAAAGACTGGGGCGGGCCGGGCGGGTACGCGGGAGGGGACTGGGGGGGCCCGCCGCTAGGAAACTTAAGTCGGGGTTTTAAAAGGGGGTATTATAAATAAGACAAGGGGTAGTCGGGGAAATACGGGCCCTTGGCGGCCGTACCTGTTTAAAAACCCGTGGGGACCCTTCGGGGGGCCCCGATCCCGATAGTTTTGTTTTTTTCTCTGGGGGTGGGGGGAGAAAGGGGGGTGGGGGTAATGGTGGTGTTTTTCCACGTCTCTTTGCGTTTTCCCCGGTTCCCGGGCCCGTTTTTCCCCCGGGCTGTATCGGCAGTTTATTTTTGTTTTTGGCCCCCCTCCTCCCGTTTCCCCAAGGGCCGGGGGAGGGCCGGGGACGGACGACAATTGCCCCCAGTCGTTGAGAAGGGGAAACGTTTTTTTTTTTTGATTTTTCCCAAAAATGACCCCAACGATTTTTTTTGAAAACCCCCCCTTCCGGGCTTTGCCTTGGCTTCGAAAAAAGTGTAAAAAAAGAATTTTGGAATTTGGCTACATTTTACTTTTTCCCGGGGTTTTTTCCGGGGAACGCCCGATTTTTTCCCGGGGCAATTTTTTCCCAGACAAACCCAAAAAATTGGCCTTTTTTCGGTCCCGGTTTTCGTAGTGCCCAAAATGGCCCAAAATCGGTTTAAAAATTGCAAAAAGTTAAATTTAAAAAAAACAATGTATTTTATTTTCCCCAAAATGACCAACGATTTTCCGAAAGCATTCGAACTCGCCTCGACCTCTTAAACATTTTGGAAAAAGAAATTTGAAAACGGGCCCTTTTTGTATTTTTTTGGGGTTTTTTTCCCGGGGCGGGGGATTTTTCCGGGCGGATTTTCCGGGCAATGAAAAAAACGGCCTCGTCGTCCGGTTTCCGGGGGGAGTGCCCAAGGATGGCCAAGAATTTGGAAAAGAAGTGGGGCCCTTGTTTTGGCGAAAAAGAGTTTTTCTTTTGGATCCCCCAAAATGAGGGAACCCACTTTTTTGAGAAATTCAAAAAAATTTTTTTGCACACTCTAAAATTGAAAAGGGTCCCACGGTTTTTTTGGGCCCGGCCCCCTGACGTGTACGGTTTTTGGGAAAAACAACTCAAAATATTTCAAAACCCAAAATCCCCATTGGCACCCCCAAAAAAAAGGGGCCTTTTCCCCGGGTCGAGGGCCCGTTCATGTCCCCCCCTCGAATAAATTCCAAACGTCTAGTAAGTTGGCTGTCCCCGCGTTCCCCCCCCTCGTGTTTGTTTGTTTTTACCTCATTCTGTTCTGGGGGGGCCCCCCCCCAACCCCCGCCGGGGCTTCCCCCCCCTGGGGCCCCGTCCCGGGGGTTCCACCCCCGAACCCCCCCGGCCCATTCCACGGGTTTTAAAGGGTTTGCTTTATTTGGGGTCTGGGGGGGCCGCCCCCCAACCCCCGCCGGGTTTTTCCCCCGCCCCCCTGGGCCCCGCCGGGGGGCGCTGCCCTGGAACCCCGGGGGGCCGCCCCCAAAAACCCCCCGCCGGGTTGGGGGGGGAGGGGGGGGGGGGGGGGGGGGGGGGGGGGGGGGGGGGGGGGGGGGGGGCCCCCCCCCCCGGGGGGCTTGCCCCTGGACCCCGACGGGGCTCCGCCCCTGTGCCCCGCCGGGCCCCCCCCTGCCCCGCAGGGGCGTGCCCCCGGGGCCCCCCCGGGGGGCCCCCCCTGGACCCCGTGCTTCCGACTATGCCAGTGTCCCTTTTCATCAAGGGGGGGGGTTTGAAAGGGTCTTGTCAATGCCCGCGGCCCTCCGCGCCCCAAAATGTAAAAAATTTTGGGAAAAAAAAGTGAAAATTTTAAAAAAAAATTATTCAACTTTGACCCCCCCAAAAATGGTCAAAAGGGCCCCGCGCCAAAAACGGTCCTCAAAATTTTTGTTCCTTGTTAAATTTTCCAAAACTTAACTGGGTTTGGGCCCAATGGGGCAAACTTTTTGGCCGCTGCGAAAAAAAAACCGCTAATTCCCGCGGAAAATGAAAAACGTTGCCAATTTTTCACACCAAAACAGTTAGGCCAAAATTTTTGTTTTTTGAAAACGGTTTTTTTTTGGTGATTGCCAATGAATCCACGCATGGAGGACGGCCATGGAAAAAAATTAGAAAAAATTCCATCATCGGCAAAAAAATCCGTCAAAATGAAAAATAAATTAAAAAATTCAAAATGGCGCCTCGTGGTCAAATATCAAAATTTTGGATTCTCATTGCCTAATTGTGGTCCGCGTCCAAATCCCCCAAAGGGACCGTGGAACAGAAAAAATTAATTTTCAAAACACCGACCTGTAGGTGTCGTTAATCGAAGTGCACTTTTACGCATTGAAAATTGGTGGTATATACGAAAATCCAAGATGGCCGCCGAAAACCAAAATCCCCCCAACCATGTCAAAGAGAACCCTCGGGCGCTTGTTTTGGGCCGGGTTCCGTCCGTATCGCTCCGCCGGTTCTCTGTCAAAAAATTACCAAAGTCGAAAAATGTCACTTTTTACACATTTCCCAATTGCCCCCTGTCCGCCACTGTGGCCGGAAAATATCGGTCCGATCCGGTTGCCGTTTTTTTTTCCCAGATTCCCCGATCAATTTACCATACCGCACCGCAGACGGCAAGCAAAGACGGTGCGGGCCGGGCGCTACGCGCAGAGACAGTGGGCGCTACGCGCAATGAACGTCCGTCGTGTTTTAAAAGGCTATTATAGTAAGACAAGGCGTAGTCGCCACTACGCCTTGCGGCCGTACCTTTATATTATCTTGCGGATTTGGCGCGCGACCCGTTTTCGTTTCGTTTGATTCTCTGCGACGGTGGCAGAGGCGGTGGTGGTGGTGGTGTTTTTCCACGTCTCTTGGCGTTTTCCGGCCCGCCCGTTTACTCGGGACGTTTGTCGGGCAGTGATTTAGTTGGGCCTCGCCCGTCCGTTTCCGAAGAGCCGGGGTAGGTCCGGACCGGACGACAATTGCCCGAGTCGTTGAGAAGAGAAACGTTTTTTCGATTTCCCAAAAATGATTTACGACTTTGCACGAGGCTTTCGGACTATCGCCTCGGCCTCCCGGACACTTGGCGGAATTTTTTTTTAGATTTTGGTATCACTTGTTATTTTTCCGGGTTTTTCCGTGATGCC
Source organism: Sweltsa coloradensis (assembly GCA_024449915.1). NCBI lineage: Eukaryota > Metazoa > Arthropoda > Insecta > Plecoptera > Chloroperlidae > Sweltsa > Sweltsa coloradensis. Next base: position 19,781 of record JAMZAV010010621.1, read on the forward strand.
AAATTTTCCGGGACGTCAGAATGTCGTCGCCTGACGACCGGTTCCGTAGTGTCCGAGATGGCGGAGATCGGACAAAAATTGCAAAAGTTATTAACAAAAACAATGTTTTTTGGATTTCCCAATAATAACCAATAATTTTCCGAAACGCTAAACGAACTCGCTCGGGCCTATGGAACAACGTGGAAAAAGAATTTGGAAATCGACCACTTTTTACTTTTTCCGGGTTTTCCGGGACGCTGATTTTTCCGGGACGATTTTCCGGGCCACGGAAAAATCGGCCTTTGTCGGTCCGGTTCCTAATGCCCAAGATGGCCCGGATCGGAAAGAAGTGCCCTAGTTATGACGAAAAGAGTTGTTTTTTGACTACCCCAAAATGACCACCCTCAATTTTGAGAAATTTAAAGAAATTTTTTGCACACGCCTTAAGCTTCACAGATCCTGACCACGTTTTTTTGACTGGCCCGCCGACGTGTTCCGTTTGGCAAAAAACTCAAAATGCAAAATTTCAAATTCCAAAATTCCCCATTGGCACCAAAAAAGGGGACGCTTGCCCCGGGTCAAGACCCGTCCGTGTCCCGTCGAATCAATTCCAATCGTCTAGTTTTTGGCTGTCCTGAGTTCCCCGTCGTGTTTGTTTGTTTGTACCTCATTCTGTTCTGGGGGGCCAGCCCCCCGACCCCCGCCGGGGCTCCGCCCCTGGACCCCGTCGGGGGTCCACCCCCGAACCCCCGTGCCATTCGACTGTTTAATGGTTTGCTTTATTTTGGGGGGCTGGGGGGCCAGACCCCCAACCCCCGCCGGGGGTGCCGCCCCTGGGCCCCGCCGGGCGCTGCCCCTGGACCCCGGGGGCCAGCCCCCAAACCCCCGCCGGGGCTCCGCCCCTGGACCCCGACGGGGCTCCGCCCCTGTGCCCCGCCGGGGGCTGCCCCGACCCCGAGGGGGGCTGCCCCCTTGGCCCCGCCGGGGCGCCGCCCCTGGGCCCCGTGCTATCCGACTATGCCGGTGTACCTTTTCATCAATGGGGGGGGGTTGGGAAAAGGTCTTTTCATTGACCGCGCCCCTCCGACGCCCCAAAAGTGTAGAAAATTTGAAAAAAGGTGTTTTTTCAAAAAATTATTCGACTTTGACCCCCCCAAAAATGGTCAAAACGGCCCCGCGCAAAAAACGGTCCTCTAGATTCTTGTTCCTTGTTTCATTTCCAAAACGATAAGCTAGGTTTGGGCCCAATCGGTCAAACGGTCTGGCCGCGGCGACAAAAACCGCTAATTCCGCGCAAGAAAATGAAAAACGTTGCCAAATTCTACGACCAAAACAGATAGGCCAAAATTTTTTTTTCGAAAACGGTCTTTTGTGGGTGATTGCCAATGAATCCACGCATGGAGGACGGCCATGGAAAAAAATTAGAAAAAATTCCATCATCGGCTAAAAAATCCGTCAATATGGAAGATACCCCCCAAAAAATTCAAAATGCGTCCAGCGGTTTCAATTTTGAGATAATTGCCCCGAATGCTTATTTGCCATCCGTCACAACACCCTCTGACGGGTCCACCGGGCGGAAAAAAATTAATCTTTAAAAACGCGGAAATGAAGTGTCTCAAATCGAATCGCACCTCTACGCATTGGAAATTGGTGGTATACACGAAAATCCAAGATGGCCGCCGAAAACAAAAATTCCCCCAACCATCCCAAAAGAGAACCCTTGGGCGCTGGTTTTTGCGGGGGGGTCCCGTCCGAATCGCTCCGCGGGGGCCGCACAAAAAATTACCAAAGTCGAAAAATGTCACTTTTCACACGATTCCAAATTTCCCCCTGTCCGCCACTGTGGCCGGCAAAATATCGGTCCGATCACAACGCCGTATTTTTTCCCAGATTCCCGCGTCAATTTACCATACCGCACCGCAGACGCCAAAAGCAAAGACTGTGCGGGCCGGGCGCTACGCGCAGAGACAGTGGGCGCTACGCGCTAGACACTTTGGTCGTGTTTTAAAAGGCTATTATAGTAAGACAAGGCGTAGTCGCCACTACGCCTTGCGTGCCGCACCTTTCTATCACCGTGCGGATTCGGCGCGCGATCCGTGATTGTTTCGTTTGATTCTCTGCGGCGGTGGCAGAGGCGGTGGTGGTGGTGATGTTTTTCAACGTCTCTTTGCGTTTTCCGGCCCGCCCGTTTGCTCGGGACGTGTATCGGGCAGGTCGTCTACCTGGGCCTCTACCGTCCGTTTCCGAAAGGGGGGGGGTAGGTCCGGATCGGACGAAAATTGCCCGAGTTGTCGAAAAGAGAAATGTTTTTGGGATTTCCCCAAAAAAGACGTAACGATTTTGGCCCCCTGGGGACCGGGCTTTTGGACTTTTTATCACCTCGCCTCCCGGACATTTGGCGGAAAAAGAAAAA
>JAMZAV010010622.1:0-22097 GCA_024449915.1 Sweltsa coloradensis
CATAATATTTAGATTGACCTCTTACAGCAAATGATTAACAGATGGAGGCTTCTCCATCAGTTTTTATGTTTCTAATCTGTAAAGTCAAACTAAATGGATTTCTTACAAATAATATCCCATTAATTATAATGGATTATTAGTTCAGATTTGTAAGAAGTGTTTGTTTCATGTGAAAGTTGATAACGCGTTGTTATTCTTGCGGTTTTTGATATATTCGTTGGAGGAATTAAACATCGTAGAATGTGAGGTCGCTTTTTGATTTATAGTGAGGAAGACGTCAATTATCGCGTTATTTCCATAAAATGGGATAATTAAATCACTTGATTTACTACGCTTGTCATTTGGGTAAAGGGAGTTCAATAATTAGAAGAAGCTGGAATTGTTTTTGAAAGAGTTATGTCATGGTGACGGTCAAGTTTGGGACATGTTTTGGACTGTGACCTCGGGTGGAAGATGGCGAAGAGGGGGCGGGAAAGTAGATAAGCCCTAACTGAGCTGGACGCATAGTCAAAAATAGCCTGGATTTGTCTTGTATTGGAATTATTAGTATTCACCACATTTTAAAATAAACAGTTCTGTAGGGAAAACCTAAAAAGCCCCTCTTCAGATGGCTAATACTCATGGTACAAGGCCGGAAAGAATATCCTTCGACCATAAACTATAACTAGGCATGGACTGTAAGGGTATTGTGAGGGATTTTCTAAGGCAGCGGTACTTCCTGTTCGCTCGGCCGACAGACACCACAGAATATGTTGTAATTTTGGGTAGTTGTCAAGGAAGCGGAAACATAGGGTTTCTACAGTAGCATTTTTTCGGGAAAATTATTTTTAAATAAATAATTAATTTAATTGATTTTTACTTTGTTTTATTTTCTTAAAAGTCTAAAATTGACCACCATTCGTGGATTGATCCGGGCTGATAACTAAACTTTCGAACATCTACGACGGTAAGGCTGTCATGTGTCTTAAATGACATTTATGTAATTTTCAGATACGTCGGATTCTTACCGGCCGAGCGAACAGCTGACAACTGACATTGTGTCCTATTCGATCTAGGCGAGCTGCGTGTAAGGGGGGCTCAGTACTTGAGAAAAGTGTTAAAGCTTGAAATGGGCACTGATAACTCTACTGTTGAGTGCCCTAAAACAACACTATCTAACTAACTAAACTAACTAAATTCTGTACCGCAAAATTTGGTTAAACATTAAAATTATGCTAAGTCAGAAAATCATTTTTTGACATTTGGTAGGGGGCGGGGGGGGGGGGGGGGGGGGGGGGGGGGGGGGGGGGGGAGCTTCAAAAGTTTAAGAACCGCTGGTCTAAGGGACTCAATCCCAACATTGGACATGCATATTGACAAAAAAACCCTTGGATTGAGTTTTGGACCTTGGGTTAGATTGCCGGTGAACCTCGAACCTTCTACTCCCTGACCAGAGTCTCGCGCGTTACCTGATCATCATCTTCAAGTCTCGCGCGTTACGCATGATCATCATCTTCAGAGTCTCGTGCGTTACGCATGAAACATCATCTTTAGAGTCTCGCGCGTTACGCATGATCGTCATCGGACGGTCACCATCAAAACTCTTGATACTACATCGGATCCTATACGAAATACCTAAGTTTTTACACAAAACTGGACTTTTCGTCAAGCTACGATGTCGCTTCGTTTCGTTAGTGAGTATATACTTTCAAAGGAATCACATATGAATGTGTTATACATGCTTTAACTCTGAGTAAGAACAAAATTATGAACAAAACGAACTTTTCGGGCGTGAACCTTTTTGTATAATATTATTATTAGTAGCTAATAAACTTTCTTGTTAAACTCATTGTTAATGTTGATACACTTTCTCACTTCATAAAACTAATTAAAGTGTTAAAGAACTACTGAATTTAAATGAAGCAAATGAGCGTTTAAAAAAGCAAAGTTTTATCATTTTCACTCACAATCTACCTTCATTTCTCAGCTATACTGCACGTGAAAAGTACACCTCAACAAGTTTTATGAGATGTACTCTACCTGGCAACCTGCTAATTAATTGGCGTACACATTCTTGTATAAACGAACCTTAAAAAACTTCATCGTAGTTGCAATGTTATAATGTGTTTTCGTAATCGGAACAATAGACATTTTAGTGCTATATTATGTGATGTACAAACCAAGATGCATTTAGCCTAGTAGTGGCTACAAGTCGACAATGCATCATTGTTTCAATTGCATTGCATCTAAACATATGCTCGGGTCATAGAACATGTTATACAATAAAACTTCTTCGGGAATCAATAAAGTAGGAGTTCACACTTGAATTTAAATGTCACTTCCTAATTCTATTATTTATTTAAAGAGATATTGTACAATTTTACCATAAATTTTTAATTCAAATGCTGTATTTTTTATGACGGTTAAATTTTATTTATTTTGATGTAAGTAATGTTTTAATTAAGACATATTATTTTTTTTTTTAAATGTTTGATTTGTGGGTCCCAAAGTGTTTTATTATTGAGTTTTAATAAAGTTTTGGATAACATATTTATGTCTGAATAAAAACAAATATTAATTCAATTGTTTTGAAGCTGATTGAAGATATGAAAATAAAATTGACGATTTTTTTTGTAAAATACCGAAAAATGAACTTTGAAATATCAATACCGTGAAATTAAATAAATAATCTTTAAAAAAGTAAGTATAAATAATCCCATCTCTACATTATTCATCAGTTCATTTGAGGCATCCATTTTCAAGAATTTTACAACAAAAGGATGGAAAAAAAATATATCGGAGAGCTACACATTATAAACGTTGCTTTTGAGGCTACAAACATCATCTTGAAAAAGTGAAATTCATTATTTAAAAATATTTTTACATTACCTTCACATATTGTTGGAACATACAATGTTAATATCTACAATAATTATTAAGGAATTGAATAAAATATGAAAAATATATTTTAAATAAACCTTATGAACCTTGAAAAATTATCTTTCATAATTTAAACTTACAAAATAAATGAAATCCCACAAACACAAAACTTGAAAATAAACAGTCAAACCTTTCTCACCTAAAATCAAGAATAAATGCCAAGCAATATAACAATAGAAATTCACAATAAATAAACATTATGCAAAAAAAAATAATTTTTTTCATAAAACCCAAATTTTTCTTTAAAAAGAGTTGCATAAATTTTCAAAAGATTTTAGAAGAAAAATTTCACTATCATAAATAATTTAAAAATCATGATTGGAAATAATGATTTTATAAGTAAAAGAATTATTATTTTCAAAAAAAAAAATAAAAAAAAACAAATAGCTTTTTTCTATTCTATTACGACTAAACATAAACCAGAAACAATAAATAATCATCCACCTTGGTCCTATGGCCCTATGTTTTGTTGCAACTAATAAAGTTTTTTCCACAAAAAAGGACAGTTTCCAACACCGTGTGGCTACTCCTTCATATGTTGCCAGCCCTGAGGATGGTGGCTTGATGGTGATGTGAACACCACCGCCACGTGGCTGTTCAAGACAGTAATGTTTTACATTTATCTTTGGAAAACCTCCCACAGATTCATGGTTTTCTACAGGGCCTGGATCCAAAAAGAGGAGGTAAGCTAAAGCGACGTTATTTCAGGAGAAAGCCGTACTTAACTCCCAATTCGGTATATAAGAAAGGGAGTTACGTAATTTTCAGAGTTATTTATCTCTAAAATTGTACGTCTTATATTAAATAGAAGTTTAAAATTTTTACTCCTAAAATGGTTTTAGAATAGAATTTTTCACAGGGATCTGGGATCGCATTAACACCAATACCAAAAAGCAGAATCATTATACCAAACCCGGAAATTACGTGGACCTTTAAAATATGGTTAAGTGAACACGAAAGACATGTTATGAAGATTTGTAATTCACTTGTATATCCCTAGGTTGACAAAACTAGAAAAAGTGTAAGTAGTGAATGTTCATGTTCCAAAAGTTGTCGTTTGAAAATCTCTTGGACCTCCTCAACCGACCACTGACCTGGAAGCTTTTGGGATGGAGTTCATCGAAGACCTTATCGCAATCATGACTGATGGTGTGGTTGGGGCTCATCTGTACCTTGACCTTCTACGAGCCAAGGCCAGGCAGAGATGGTAGGGACTCAAATACAACTTCTTAAGACTACTGACCGAGGATAAAACCAAGGTGTGTTTCTACCACTTAATACATTGCCACCCTTTTCATCGATGACTCAAGGATGTTTTGGGTTCAGCGAGTGCTCCAAGCTCATGCGCGTTGATCCACCGGCCCCCCTCCACTGCCCTTCGTGTCTACATCATTCTGCTCATTGTTTTTAGTCATCTTGTATGCAGTTTTGGTGACCTAAGCCAGAATAAAGTAGGCCTAAGTATCAACTTATGTTTACTGGTACGATCCTTAAACCAAATTAAATAATTAATGACCTTTCTTTTGTTTCAGCTAGAATACTGATTAATAAGGGGGACCAAAAAATCCAAGTTTTTCTTGTTTTGATTTTTGATCAAAAAAAAAAACTATGTGTAGATTTTAAAGAAATTTCATTTTTTTTTATTCTTTATTGACATTTGAAAATTGTAATTTCCCTTAAACATAGTGTCTCTTAGTTTTTTTTTTTGTTTGTTGAAATTTTGTAAAAATTATTTTACTATGTTCCTATACCCCCCAAAAATTCTTTTTAATCAGCTTTTAAAGCAAAATTGTTTACCTAATAAATACCAACGGAAGGTATAATATCATTACAGAAACTACTCTATACACTCACTTGGCAAAGTTCCTTAGGAAAAACGTTCAATTCCCGTGGGCTTGAACTCCACGGGGTGGTTTGTTTGTTAATTATGATCAGCATGAAAGCTTAAAGCTGGTGAACTTCCAAACCAATCACAGAGTACGCGCGTTGCCGACCTCCTTTTGGCCTAGGATAGAAAAGTAACTTCAATCACGCGCCTCTACCTTTGCCTGAGTGGGAAGTCAACGGGGCTTTCAATAAAAAGTTAAAAAAAGAAAAAGGGAAAGAGAAGAGAAGAGTAGTTTTTTAAAAGCCTCTTCACAAGACACTTTTTGAGACCAATAAAAAAGGTGAGCAGGGTTGTATTCAGGGCAACAAGAGAGCTCGCGATCAACTCTTCGGTCACTTTTCTCTCCACTTCTCTTTTGTCGGCAAAAGCCCCGAAAATTGGAGCTTTTTCATACTCTTTCAATTTTTCAGTGTAAAGGGAAACTAAAAGTCCATAAGCTACATGCTGTCTTCCCTTCCCTTTCTTTCCATGTGGTTTTCCCCTTTTCCCTTCCGGGATATTTTTACAGATAATTATTACGACAGTTGGCTAACTTATAAACAGGATGAAAAGGTTTAAACCTGGAATACTTTTACCATCTATTACGTGCTTTTACGATCTAGCGTTTTCCCTTTTAAAGGGGTTGGGTTTTAAAGGTTTGGGTTCCTTCACACAGGAATTAAATAAGTTTCAATTAGCATTTTTTTTTATTTACAATATTGTCGAGTTTGCCTCGTGGGAAGGCTTTAAATCTCCTAGGGGGACTTGGGCAACCCCCCCAATGAGGCTTTGACCAGGAATTTCGGGATACTTTGTAACTCTCTACAAATATAGTACCTTTTATCCCCCGCTAAAACCCACCTCGTCAGTGATGATTTTGCAGTAGAAGTTAAACAGAAAATACAAAAAAATGTTTGAATCGCAATCAATAAAATGACGTTTTTCTGCAGAATACTCTCGTGCTGTAAAAATAGGAAAAGATTTACAGTCCACGAGAAAAAGGGCAAGAAAATATAGTCTAACGAGGTAGCGTTTTTGCCCACTAAAATGCGCGCCTCGTGCATTGCTTATTAACTACAAAAAAGCAAGTCAGTTTTTGGGAGTGTTTTAAAGATTCAAAGGTAGATATTTTTATTCCTTAGACTAGTACTGTACAAGTTTATATAAAAGTTTTTTAAATTATTTTGGCGGGGGAACATTAAAAAAAACAATTTCAGTGCTTTTTTTGTGGTTAAACTTTGATGATTTGTAAATATTTCAATAATAATGTAAATTAACTAAAAATTTTTACTGGAAAAGTAGGTTTTGACGGAGAAAAAACTGATTCTGTAAGATATAATCCCCCCAAAATAAAAAAATTTGTAAAAAAACGGCACCCAACTCTCCTTTCCCAAAATCTTCGCTGTAAAATTTCTGTGAGTTAAAATTTACCCAAAGCTTTATTCTTTCCCCAAAAGTTTTGCTTTGAAAAAAGAAGAAATCTTTCCCCTGTTGACGAGCGCCAAGCCAACCTTTTTCGTGAAAAAAAAATTTAAATTTTTTTAACTCAAAATCATAAAAAAATTACTTGGCCTTGTTTTTTTAGAGTCTTCGTACCAAAATCAATAGCCAAGAAATTTTTTTTTTATGATTTTGAGTTTAAAATTTTAACTTTTTTACCACAAAAAGGGTTTGGGCTTGGCCTCGTAAACAGCGAATGATCTTACTTCTTTTAAATGCAAAACTTGGGAAAAAAATAAAATGTTTGGGTCACCTTCTATATCTCACACATTCACACCCAAGACTTTGGAAGGAGACTTGGCTGCCTTTTTTTTTTAAAAATTTTTGTTTTTGGGGGGGGATATCACATCTTTTTGTTGTTTGTTTCATATAAAAGGTTTAAAACAGTGAAATACTGAAAAGGTGTCTGCGTTTAAAACGTTGTCTAGAAACAAAAGCTACCTCTTTTTTTGTTTAAAAATCTGTAGGCCTAGTTGGAAATATTCAATTTTTTTTATTAAATTTAATAGGGGGGGGGGGTTATTAATGTCGTTTTGGGGTTTTTTTTAATGATTTGTTGCCGGGACAAAACACTTTGACGCATAATTTTAATCAGCAATTAAAATTTTAAAAAATTGAAAAAAAATAAAACATAACTTTTTTCCCAAAGTAAGAGTGGTAGGGAACAGGGGGGGTTAAAATCCGCTTGTTCCTCGTGGATTATTATGTTTTTTTTATGTACCCCCATCCAAAATTTCATGCTGATAACTCATTGGGTCCCTTTAGGGTAAATGCTGGAACCCAAGGAAAAAATAATATAAACTTTTGGGGGGATGGGGGTTTAAAAAAAGTGTTGTTTGGGAAATGGAATAGGCTTATTGGGTTAAAAACATTAAAACATATTACTAATTTGAAAAAAAATACATTTTGGGTTAGAGCTATAATTTTTCAATTTTAGGGGATATTTAGGGGATTTGGGGTGGAATACGCTTGCATCGCGACGAATTATTTTTCATTTTAGTTGTACTCATGCCAAATTCCATGCTGATAACTCTTTGGGCCTTCATGGTGTGCGGGAAATCAGTTAAAAAAATAAACATAAGGGATGGGGGTTGAAAAATGGGGTTTTTTAAAAATAGAATAGGCCGATTGGGGTTAAACACATTAAAACTTTTTTAAATACCCCCCTTTTAAAATATATAACTCAATTTTAGATTAGTGCTATAATTATTCAAATTTAAAGGGGTTTGGGGGTGGAATATCGCTTGCCTCTCGGGGGGATCTTTTCTATTATTAGTACCATAATAAAAAAAAAATTTCATGATTTAACTCATTGTGCCTTCGGGGTATGCTGAAAATCAAGAAAAAAATAAATTAAACTATTAGGGAAAAGGGGTTGACAAATGGTGGTTTTATAAATAAAATTGCCGTTTGGGGGTTAAAAACTTTAAAAACAAAATTTTTAAATAACTATTTAAAAAAAAAATTCTTTTTAGTTAGAGCTATGAATTTTTCCAATTTTAGGGGTTATTTAGGGTGTTGGGGGGGAATATCGCTTGCCTCTGCAAATGATTTTTTCATTTTAAATTTTGTAGCATCATGCCAAATTTCATGCTGTTTAATATTTGGGTGCCTTCAGGGTGAATGTTGGAAAATCAAGAAAAAATATAAAAACTATTGGGAGGGGGGTTGAAAAATGGAAAAAGGAATGAGAAAGGCCGAGGGGGTTTAAAGCCATTAAACTAATTTAATAAAAATTAAAAAATTCATTTTTTAAATTTTTATCAATTATTTCCCTTTTAGGGGATGATTTAGGGGGTGTTGGGGGGGGGAATATCGCTTGCTTCTCCGAATGATTTTTTTTTTTAGTATGTCCTCATGCCAAATTTCATGCTGAAAACCATTAGGTGCCTTCTGGTAAAATTCTGGAAATCAAGGTTAAATAATATAAACTATAAGGATGGGGGTTTTGAAAAAATGTGGTTTAGGAAAATGAGAATGGGCCGATTGGTTTAAAACACATTAAAACAAAATTTTATTAACAAATTTTTGAAAAAAACAAAATTTTAAAATTAGAGCTATAAATTATTCCATTTTTAGGGGTTTTTGGGGGTGGAATTCGCTTAAATTGCCTCTTGGGGGTTTTATTTTTCATATTTTATGTCCTCATGTAAACTTCAAAATATAACTCATTGGTGCCTTCGTGGAAAATGCTGAATCAAGGTAAAAAAAATATAAACTATTAGGATGGGGGTTGACAAAATGTTTTTTTATATAATGAGAATGACCGTTTGGGTTAAAATACATAAAATAATTTTAAAAACTAATTTGACAAAAAATTCAATTTTGGGTTAGAGCTATGAATTATTTTAATTTTAGGGATATTTGGGGGGTTTTGGGGGGTGGAATATGGTCCCGGGGTCCCACTGCCTAATCGCGTACTGCCAAAAAAAGGTTTTTTATCCTGTTTTTAACCTTATTTTCTCGTACTGCCTAAGTTTTTTCCCTCGTACTCCCTTTAAAAAGGGGACAATGGGAGTGGCTGTCTCGTACTGCCTAAAGACCCCCCCTTTTTTGGGGTTACGTACGTTTTTTTGCTTTTTGTTTTTATTTCTTGTCCCCTTATCCTTTTGGGCGCGTTATTTAAAATCTCTCTCTCCCCCCCCCCCCTCACTCTCTCTCTCGCTCTCTCTCGTTATTTTACGGGTTAATGTAAAAAAGGCCCCGGGGCCCTTAAAAATCTTGCCAGAAAAAATAAAGCTTTTAAATAAATAAATAAATCCTGATTTCTATCTCTATTTTTTACTTTTAGTTTTTTATTTTTAGAAGTCTATTTTAAAAATTTATTTTTTTAAAATTTTTGGTTGACAAAGCGAAGACTTCAATTTTACTTACCCAAAAAAAAATTTTAGCCCCAAATTTTTTTTGTATTTATTTTTATTTTTTCCTTTGAAATTTTTTCTTTTAACAAAAATTGTGTACCTACACTATTTACCCCTTTTGTTCGAATAAAAGTCAAATCTCTCACCCCCTCTCATTGCGTTAGGAAAAAATTTTTTTTTTCTGTTCTATTTTACTATATTATTTGTGCTTACATAATGCTTTAAAATAAAGTAGCCCTGACTTGGGATCAACCCAAACCTCTGGGTTAAAAGCGCCATAGCTCTACCAATTTAGCTATCCCAAACTCAAACCATTCACTAAAATTGTCATTTTTTTTGACTGTTGACATCCATGTACTAGGGAAAACCAAAATCGTTGGTTAAAAGAGTGAGTGACCACGTTTGAGTACCCCTAACATTACTTTTCTCCCCAGCCTATATAGGCAAGTGGCGCATTATGGCTTAAGTTGAAACGCCCCTTTACCAACTAAACTTAAAAACCCATTTTTTATACCAAAAATTATCAAAATTAAATGCAAATGTTCCCGGGTAGTCAACACATACCGCTCCTCTCTAACTACGACTTTGCGTTTCCCTATCTTTTGGGTAAGGGGCCCTTATAGCCGAAAAAGTGGGGGACTCGGTTCATCCCCCGGGCGGGGAAAAATTTTGTAATACTGGATTGTATTTTAAAATTTTTAAACTGTTTTGAAATACTATAAAGCATGGTCCATCATATTGACAAAACTATGAAAAATAGCCAGTACGAAATCGTGTAAAGATTGAAGGTTTACTCAATCTTCGACGAAATTTGTGGTACCTTAGCGTGCAAAATTCGATAAAATATGGGCAGGCATTTCACAGCCGGCAAATCACAAACAAAAATTTTTTTTAAAAAACAAAATCATTTTCGTTAAAAAATTTCTACACATTGGGGAGCCATTTTTCAATTTTTTATTTCTTTTAGGTTTAAATCGAAAGAATCTAGCTATTTTTTTCAGCATTACCGGATGTCTGTTTAAAAATTCGCCAAACTTCACGTTTTCGGGTGGGGTTTCCCAGTACCACACGCAGACTCCAGAATGAGCGCCCTTAAGTTTAATAGTTTTCTGAAAAAAAATTGGGGGAAAGAATTTAAAATTTGAATTTTAAAAATTTAAATTTTTCAAAAAAGTAAAAAAAACAGTTTTTTACCGTTTGACAAAAAATTCGTACACCAAATGTTATTTTCAGAAAAATATTTTAGCTTATCAATTATAGCTAAAGGTTTTAGAAACTATGTCCAGAAAAACCCTTCTCGAAATTTAAATTTTTAACTAGTCTTGTATATTCACTTTTTTCCAAAAAAACTAAATCTAAATTTTCCCAAAATGAGGTTTTCCCCCCCCAAAAAATTTAGATTTTTTTTTTTGTTTTTTTTAAAAGGCCCTTTTTTCATTCACAAACTTTTTAGACATTTTCTTCCCACTTTTTTAAATTTTTCGGCCAAGTGGTACAATAGCCTAAAAAAAAAACCCTAAAATTCGATTTTTTAAAAAAAATTTTTTTTATTACCTCAAATTTTCACACGAATACTTAATTTTAAATTAAGGTTCTTGAAAAAAAACATTAAAAAGGATAAAGCATGTAGGTGTTATAAGTTGAAGAATTTTAAAAAAAAAAAAAAAATCGTAAAAATTGCGATTTTTATGAGAATAATTTTCCCATTTCGCTAAAAACGGGGTTTAACAAGATTTCGAAAGCTTCATAAAATTTCATCGCAATTGGGGTATCGGTTTTTCCGAATCGTGTTAAAAATACCAAAAACAAAAAAAAAAAAGAAAGAAAAAAAAAATTCCGGATTTTTTTTCTCCAGTGTAGTGAAACGGAATCTTCGCTTTGCTCGCTACGCTCATCCAAAAAATCCCCTAGAAGATTCAAAAGATCTTTCAAAAATAAATCGTACTTTGTTTAGGGTTTTGTTTTTTTTGTTGTTGTAATTGATGCATATTTAGATATTCTACAAAGGCGTTTAAAATTTATGTGGGAAAATTTCCCTATATTTTTAAAGTGAATCGTTTTTGGCCAATTTTTAAAATTTTTTAATAGGTTATCTAAAAAAAAATTACAAAGTTTATCAAAATGATTTCTGACATTGCCAAAACTTCGTTTTATTTATTTTTGGTTTAGTATGCCCCAATATAACGATTATAGAGAATTCAATTACGAAACCCTGGGCATATATTCCTGGGTCAAAATTTTTGGATTTGGGGGCCCGATTTTTTTTGCTATTTTCCACACATATTCTTTTCTACAAAATGGTCTAGGTACTTCGAAATGTTTTTTCTCCTCAAAATACATTTTGTACCGGGGGAAGGTCAAAAATTTTCCGTGAAAGATATTAATGAAAATTTTTCTGTATTCAGTTTTTAAATAATATGTGTTACAAACCGAAACAAAAATCAGCCTTCCAATCAAAAAATTATGATCGGGAAAGTGTGTCCTGTCCGGGGTTTTTTAGGTTAATACTCAACCCCAAAATAAATAAAAAAATTTTTGGAATGTCAGTTTCTAACTAGAAAACCTTAAGTCCGCCGCGTTGTTGATTACGTAATTGGTGCTGACTGCCCCTGTTTATGCGGATTTTCTGTTTTTTCTGTGAAAAAAATCATTACTAATTTTTAAGATTTTTTTAATTTAATTTAAATTAAAAAAAAAAATAAACATTTGTTTCTTTTTTTTTAATTAAATCGTAATTTTAAAAAAAAAAAATCGAAAAAAATTTTTGATTTTTCATAAGAAATAATTATTCGTTGCGCTCAATTTTACACGAATATATAATACATAAAAATTTAAAGGGTTTTGTGAAAAATCTTTCAAACGGTAAAGTATTAGGTGTTATAATCAAGGATTGTTTTAAAAAATTAAAAATACTAAAATTTTGATTTTTTTAAGAAAAAATTTTTCGATAGCGCTTAAATTTCACAAGAAATCTTAAATCAAAAATTTTGGTTTTTTGTGAAAAAAACATTAAAATCGGGTAAAGCAGAGGTGTTAAAAGTCGAAAAAAAAAATTTGAAAAATCGAAAAAAAAACGAAAAATTGCGATTTTCTGGAAATAATTTTTTCGATTGCGTCAAAAAATGGCAGTTCTAAGTTCGGGATTTCGAAGGGCCCCCAAAAAATTTCATTTTTAATTGAGTAAAAAACAAACAAAAAAAAAAAAGAAAAAAAGAAAAAAAAACATTCGGATTTTTTTTTTTCCGGTGTAGTGAAAAGGATCTTCGCTTCGGTCGTAGCTCATCCAAATTTAAAAACTTTGTCCCTTGTTTTGATAACCTAATATTCTTAAAAATTAAACTAGACCGCTAATTCAGTTTAAACATATAAATTTAAAAAACATTTTTTTTAATAACCTTTAACCCAAAAAATAATGATAGATTTTAAATGTCAGATGATTATAAAGAATATAAAATATGTCCGTTGTTTTTTTTATTTTTTTAAAATAAATAATAAAACATTAGTGTCACTACCATTTTCAAAACATATTGAGCACTGTTTTTTTACTGATACCATCTGAAAACTTATTAAACAGGGGCGAAGCGGGGGCTAGGAACTCCCCTTTAACTCAAACGGCGCTTATTCTGTGGTCCCGTGGGGGGAGTGTCTTCTTTCTGTAGGCATCGAAAATCGCCGATTCGCTAAACAGATTGCGCTGAAATTTAAACGGGCATCCGGGAGGGGTTTAAATAGAAATGCTAAAAAAATCACCAGATTCTTGCGATTTTCAAACCCCACAATAGAAGTACAAGAAAAAAATAAATTGAAAAATAGGCTGATAATGTTAGGAATTTTTTAACACAATTGTTTTTTTTTTTTGATAAGAAAAAAGTTGTTTGTTATTTGTCTGGCGGGAAAATCAGGCCCAGGGGTATCGAATTTTGCCTCGGGGGACCCCAAAATTTCCCCTCGAAGATTGAGTAACCTTTCAATATTTTCACGTTTTCGTACTGGCTAAATTTTTCCATAGTATTGTCACAGATGAGACTACACTGCGTTTTATCATTTCAAAACATGAAATAATTTTTAAAAACAATCTAGAAATTACAAAAACTTTGACCCCGGGATTTAACCCAGGGCTACCCCATTCAGGGACAAGGCACTATGAGCGATCATGTGTTAGTACCCGGGAAAAATTTTTCATTTATTTGATGATTATTGGGAAAATAAAATGGTTTTTAAGTTTAGTTGGGATAAAAGGGGGCGTCAACCATAAGGGCCTAATGCGCTACTCTAGCCTATAAGGCTAGGGAGGCCAAAGGGAAAAAAAAAAGGGGGAAAAAAAGGAATGTTACCGGTTTTTCAAAACATGGCTCACACACTCGTTTTAAAAACGACTTTGCGTTTTCCTAGTAGTTCCTTAAAAAACTTTTAAAATTTAATTTTTTTAATTTTAATAATAAATGACTTTTATCCATGGTTATGTGTTTTAGTATTAGGAATTAAAGATTTTTTAAGTGTTGAGTGTTACTAAAACTACAGGTTCTTAGTATTTTGTTTAATTATTTGTTTATGGTTTTTGATGGCTCGTTGTCTTGTGTTTTGGCCGTTGGTCTTGTTGTTGGCTCGTTGGGCTTGTGGTTAGCATATCTGCTTCCAAACGAAAGGGCCGGGTTCGATTCCCCTAAAGTCGAAATTTTTTAAAATCTGATTTTTGGGCTTAATCCTCAGTTCTTTTCTTAGGGTTTGTAAACGGTGACTTTGGGGGCCGTCCTAGCAAAAGAAGCACATAAAAAATTTCAGAGTTGTTCTGAAACGGCCTTGTTGATTTCTGGCGTTGATTGCGGGTTTCGCACTGTCCATAAACCACTGATTGCTATTTTCCTTTAAAAAAAATCGATCTTTGGTTGGTTATCGCTCACTCGCGATTGCTCGGGGCCTGCAGGGGTTGGGTTGGTCGCTTTGATTTAAAATCCCCCCTGAAAATCAGTTATATAACTGTGGGTAAATCTAAATAAAATTTATTTTTTATTTTTTATTTATTTATAAAAAGTTTGGGGGTTGAACAGGGGTAACAATGCACATATACCGTGCAACGTATTTGTATTTCGTTTTTTACATCTAAATAACATTAAAAGATTAAAAATTAAAATTTAAAAGGGTCTATCAGAAGAGGAAAAAGGAGAGAGGAGAGAGAGAGAGAGAGAGAGAGAGAGAGAGAGAGGAGAGAGAGATTTTAAATAACGTGCCCAAATGGAATCAGGGTATCGAAATAAAAACAACGGGAAAAAAACGTCGTTACCAAAAAAGGGGGATCTTTAGGCAGTACGAGACAGCCACTCCCACTTGTCCCTTTTTTTGGCGTACAGAAAAATCTTGGGGATTTCGAGAATATAAGGTAAAGCAGGTATAAAAACCTTTTTTAGGCAGTACGCGATTAGGCAGTGGGATAATACACCGTGGAATATATTGCTTGTCTCTCGGCGGAAGTTTGTGAGTCTGAGGTACATCTAAGTGTGGTTTCAAGTTTCATAGTTCTAAGATGTACCGTTTTCTCTGTAGGCTCTTATTCCTCTCTGTCAGAATCCACTACCCCCCCCCCCCAACCAACCAACCAACCAATCAGCCGGACGATTATCGTCGATATTTACGCACTTTTTTTAACACAGAACGGGCTATCGGATCGGGCTGATTTTTTTTTTGGTATGTCATGGACCACATATCAGGTCATATACCGAGTTTCAAGATTGTAAATCTTTCGGGACGCGTGTGCAGATAGCTGAAACCCCCCAACTCGGATAGCTGTAAACAGGTCGAGTTAGTCATCGCCTTCTAGCAGTCGCGTGCGCTTGGCTGCGGGCGAACGACCGTCGCCCTAGATTTCAACCTATGTTTGAAGGAAGGCATGGTGAAGATGTTTTGATGTGGTCAGGGAGCTTATTGTAGAGGGTGGAAGATAGATATTCAGGGCCTTGTGCAAAAAGGCGCAGGTTGTGGCAGGGCCCGTGTATGTGAAGGTTGGCTCTAGTGTTATGGGAGTGCACAGAAGCATTTAGATGGAAGAAGTTACTGTTGGTGCGAACAAAACATGCAGCTGATTGGATGAGGATGGATGGATGAGAGTTAGAATACCATGTTCCTTGAAGAGTTCTCTACATGAGTGTTTTCTGGAGACACCAGCTATGATACGTGTCGCTCTCTTTTGGAGAATGAATATTCTGTTTGCATGGGGGGGGCAGGCTCCCCAAAATAGCAAGCCATATGATAAGTGAGAGTGAAAGTGGGCACAGTAAACTAGAAATAGGATGTGAGGGTGAACCATTTGTTTGAGCTTTCGGATTGAGCTGCAACCAGATAGGATTTTTTTTTATTTTTTATTTTAGCAAGTTCCATTACATAACCTATAACAAACACCATGCACTGGACTTACAGTTGTGACGATCAATACTGTTGCTCCGTATATGACAATATTAACAGCTGATGAAATGATAAAGAATAAATCCAAGAGAGAGACGAGGTCTTGCTTTACACTGAAATACAAATAAAGAAGAGATATTATTTACCAAAAACTGCGAGTTTGTAAATTTGTAATATTTCATTATATTACATTGGATAGCCATTTGCTCAAAATTAAAATATTGATCAGGCAGGGTAAAGTACTACTCTTGTCACTCGATTACGTGAAAACACGTACACGTTTCAGACGTATTTAAAATTAAAATTAGATAGCATTAACAAATAATTAAAAAATTAATTGCAAGGGTGTACTGGGTTTGCTAGGAGAATTAAATATGGACTTTGAAATAAGAAATGTGTCATGGAAACACGCACATACATTAAATAATGTATGTAAGAAATGTCACAGAGGAATATTTGGATCCTGATAATTAATGTTGTTTGGTATGCATGATATGTGCCTGATTACATCTTAATAATATAACAAATTTAAGGTAATATAACATATTATTTAAGATTGTTTTAAATCTGTTGACTTAAATATAAATCACGATGAATCTGAACAAGTAGTAACAGAGAATGACCAACCTCAGAATTTCCTGATGATATTGTACAAATTTAACCAACAATAACTTCATCTCCTTTTCAACTTCTTGCTCAGTGTAGCTTTTAATCTTAAATTCCGATAGCAACAGCCTTCCTTTTCTTATCCTCTTCATTGCACTCTCAAAATCCTGCACTGTGTGCCCTACTGCATCACCTAGAAGCATCTTCCTTCGATTCCCTTTCACATTCCTGGTCATTGATTCCCTTCCGTATGTCACGTGATCCTCTAGTTCAGTGACGTCATCAATCTCATACACACCACGTGACAGTGTAGTTCCTTCAACTCCTGCTGCACCTCGCCTTTCTCCTAGCATCATTCTGACATTTCTAAACCTTGAGAGCTTCTGCTTAAGATCTCTAAGTTTTCGATCATGAATTCTATCTATGGCGATTTCACGAATTTTCAAGAACTTATTCGAAAGAACCTTGAAAAGAATACCTAGATACACGAAATAAATGATGACGCACGAGTAGAAAGCGTTCATCATTGTAAATCCAGACATTACTTCGATATTATATAGTGCCAAGGTTATCTCATAGGCCGGGGATTGCGTCTCGTTGTACGGATACCAAGACCTAGACAAGACACAAAACATCTGTTGAGCTCAATACGCCTTACATTTATCACTCACAAGGAAATGATAGAACGTGAACTTTTTTTTTCATGTCATACTGGACATTCTACTATATTATTATTTGGTATTTAAAAGGGTATGGGAACAAACGATTAAGGCAAGTTCCTCACATCACAGTTTACCAAAACATTACCGAGTTGTAATAGAAGTGGAAATGAATGGATAGTCACACTTCCCTTAAAGTGATTTCAGTTTAACGGTCAATAAATAAATGTTTAAGATTTTGACCAAAAGTTCCTTTTGTGCCATATTGGTGAATAATTGACTGTTATGAGGTTGCACATACATCCTTGGTTTATTGAGCACAGTTTACATAGAACGCAGTACCTAATAGAAGCAAAGGGCATCATCCAATGTGCATTAACGGTGCAAGATACATAGTCACTGAAGGCTTTTGGAAGAGACAAACTATATTAAAAATAGTGTTTCATTTGTGTTACACTCAAAAGTGGTAAAAAGAAGCCGAGCATAACTCAAAATTTTGTAAAGGTGTGTAAAGTTTATGGGTTTAATACAGCGTATTGGAATTCAAAGATAGGATTGGTGGCACAAAATCAGTAATAAGAGTTGGAAATAAATTCATCATTTTCGGGATTTAGTGGTAAAAATTTCGTTTTACCATAAATACCAGCCTCCACAAATGTACTTAACTCATTTGTTTACTGTTTTCATTTGTAGGAATGGGAACAAAAGTGACCAGTAAAGAAGAAAATATGGCAAATCAGATTTTAGACAACTATTATTACCTCATGATAAGTTTTCGCTTCGGTATACGATCAGTAACTGCGTAAAGAGGCACACATATAGTTGAGATCGAGCAAACTACAAGTGGGCAATACTTGCTGTATAGATATCCCCTCAAGTTGAACTTTCTGACCAGGTTCCTCTGATACTCATTGTCTAGATTCTCTTCCCTGGATAGATCCTCTAGTTTATCCATGATCTCCTGGAACTGTGCTTTCTTCAGAGTGATCGTTGCAAGGGCGTTGATGATGAGAAGCCAGAGACCCAGTGGAAAACAGTTGTCAACAACGTCATGCTTGTTGTTCCAGCGAGTGATGATCCCCATGGGGTGGACGAGGAAGCAGCTGCAAGACATCATGAGGAGCATTGCCCAGGGGTAAGAGCGACGCAGGTGAAAGAGCGCGCGCCGGAGACCCGGGTGACGGAAAACAAGGTCGCCCAGTCGGGGGGTGAGGTACTTCAAGTCGAGGTCGGGGCCGTCGGGCAGCAAACCTGGCGGGGCAAAGAAAACATTAATATTTAATCAGAGCATTTAAATATTTTATGTTTGTTTTGATAAGGCAATTATAAGAGTTGTGAACATAATTTCCTAGTCCAGGATACAATTAACTCATTAATTTATAAAATACAATAAATTAAACCTAATCATATCCCAAATCTACCTTGCCAATAGAGAAATATCCGGTTGAAGTCAAAAATCCCTCGTTGTCGAGTTTCATTCTTGAATCTGGGACGTTTGATAGTAACCATGACTTCTGAGTGACCTAGTATACCAGTCGCTAAAATAACAAAAATGGAGAGAAAAAAGTAAAGTATTAGGAACATAATAAATAAAAAATTTGGAAGTAGTTCATCATTCATGAACCTGACGACGACTGTAATGCCTGATCTCAACCTTTCATCTTTGTGTTGATGTCCAGTCAAAAAATCACCCATTAAAAGTCTTTACATTTAACATTGTCATTCACAAACCAAACATCGTCATAATAATTGCGCCATAATCTTCAACACGCCATTTCATGTTTTTTGTTACTGCCACAGTTGTTCACACCAAATCACCCGCAAAAAAACAAACTTCGACCAGATTATTAGTACTCTGTACTAGGCGTGGTGTATCAAGAGTATGCATTTACTGCATGCAACACCCCCACTAATATAAGTGTGTGTCTCTGCTGAAGTATTTCCGTATTTAACAATTCATTGAAACAAATTGAAGAATTTGGAGGTGTAATCTAACAACATTCAGCACTCCCGTAGCCGATTATGGCAAAATTATTGACAAAAATCCACACGTGCTGCATGGACAGACAAGTAAAGAGGGATCTACTTCTAATTATTGATCTTGAACAAGAAAATAATAACAGTAAATAGGTTAAAGTAAAGATTTTGTGCAAACGTCAACACTCAAAGATTGTTCTTTAATTTGTTTGATTAACATATTTATAAATGTATTTAAATAATGTTCCTTGAACACATTCATAAATTAAATGTATCACGAGGATGCCAGAAAAGAGCATAGCTCCAAACAGACTTGGTGACTGCTAAGTGCTAACCTTATAACATAATAAATATATTACAAACGATAACTGCCAAAAATAGCAACAACATTATTACAATTATTAGCTTAAGTATCACACCTTGATAAGAAGTTTAAGAAGTGTACACTGGAGTGAATTAATTATTAAAAAAAAAAGTGAATTAGTAAAAAGTTGCTAAAATTAATGTAAAAACTTGTGTGCTTGGGGCATATTAAATAGGTTCCAATGATTAATCGATATCAATTGATAAAAATAAAACAGTATCGGACTTCACAGCCGCATTTGCATCCAATCAGCCTTCGTAAAGTAACTTTGTTCTAAGTTACCTCAACAGTTGTGAGGGTGCATTTATAGGGTTTCGTTTAAATTACAATTCATCAAGTTTACGCTTCGTATACGCCAAACACGAAAGTTAAATTGAATCAAACTTTTTACAAATTTCGCTATGTATGTGGACAATTTGGTGCATGCACAGAAGGCAAATACCCATTTCTTCAATCTGCTGAATGCGACTAATTGCATTAATTAAAGTAAATTAATACAAACTGATTATTTTATTAATTCACCAGCTAAAACTTAAACTGGTAACGAATTGTAGTTGGTTGTAAGTAAATACGGCTTACCAATTACCAAAACAAATTATTGCTCGAATAATATTCGAAGACGTGGAACACAACACACTGAACAACTGGACAGAACGTTTCGAAACTAACTGGTCACACATTCGAAATGCTCGCATGTCCTTCGCACCATAACATTATTTAATAATACCGCTTTAACCTGTCGTAGAAAGAATAACTGACACGTAAAATTGATCCAAAGGGCCATATAAAGTATCAAGAACCATGAAGTATTCACCACGTTTCCTCGAGTTCCAGTGAATATTGATCGGAAACGTTATCTTTTCCGAATAAGGAACGATTTAGCATGCACCGAGGTAATACCCTACCATTAGGTAAACGCTTTTGTCATTCTGTCCGTATTGGCGTCAATTTAAAGAATGTTTACACGCTTTCGACCCAGTTTGGGACAACTTGTCACAATAATATTGAATTTATGACCAATAAAACTTTTGACAATTTCTATAACCGTTTACCTATCCCTAGAAATAGAATCATGCAAATGCTATTCTCGCAGAAGCTAAACTTGTTTTATTTTATCTTGAAAATATAGATTTCTCGATGTGGGCAAGACATGACCGCTACAATTAAACAATTTATCACGGACAGTGTTGGCTCGAGCGCTAGCGGGAGTGTCTGTGATTCGAAGGAGATCTCGGCTTCAGTCGTTATCCTCTTTAGCATCCCTATCCTGACATCCTTCACATTGTCCTAGCTCCAATATAGGTCCTACCTAGTTAGACATATGAGAGTAGCATGTATTGCAACCTGGGCAGGTTTCCCACGGGAAATTTAAACAAATTAATCAAACTGGAGGAAAAACCAATGAAAGTTCTATTTTTGTTTTTTTTTTCTTAAACACATATTTAACAATATTTCGATGATAGATTGCCGTCGCAAAATGCTTTCAGATGGCCGATCAGCAATCGGAAAATTGTTAAATATTAGTTACATTTTTCTCATTAGACGAGGGAGTGGAGGCAACTAAGTATCTCCATTCAACTCAACGGAGCTTATTCTGTGATTCTGTGGGTTTGTGTGTGTGTACATCGAAAATCAACCGAATCGCTGTACAGATAACTCTGAAATTTTATACAGACATCCGGTACGAGTTTACTGAGAATTGCTAACAAGATCAGCTAGATCCATTGCGATTTAAAACTACTAGGAAAACGCCAAAGTCGTTGTTAAACGAGTGAGTGAGCCATGTGTTGAAGTACCCGGTAACATTACTTTTTCTTCCCACTACCTTAGGCCTCCCTAGCCTATCATAGGCTAGAGTGGCGCATTATGGCCTTCAGTTGACGCGCCCTTATACCAACTAAACTTAAAAACCCTATTACTGATACCAATATAATTATCAATTTTAAATGTAAATGTTCCCGGGTACTCAACACATGACTCGCTCACTCGTCTAACAACGACTTTGGCGTTTTTCCTAGTCTAGTTGGCTAAGGCGCCCTTATACCCAAAATGTGGGAGACCTGGGTTCAATCCCCTGGTCGGGAAAGATTTTTTAATTTCTAGATTGTATTTTAAAAATTATTAAACATGTTTTGAAATGCGTATAACGCAGTGTAGTCTATCATCTGTGACAATACTATGGAAAACATAGCCAGTACAAATACGTGAAATATTGCAAGGGTTACTCAATCTCCGAGCGGAATTTGGGTGTACCTTGAGCGTGCCAATTTCGATAAACCTTGGGCACTGCAGTTCACGGACAGTCAAAAAAAACATAATAATTATAATAATAATAATAATAATAATACTAATAATGATAATAATAATAAAAAAAATAATAATAATAATAATAATAATAATAATAATAATAATAATGAATATATAAGGTTTTTAAGCATAAGCCGCTTTAAGGACATAGTTATTGATTCATAGCAGTTGTCGAAAAAGTTCTGGGTTCGAACCCCAGTCGGGGCAAACTTTTTCGACAACTGCTATGAATCAAATAATAATAATAATAATAATAAATGAAATAAGTCAGAAATTACAAAATCTTTCCCAACCAGGGGGTCTCCTACATTTCGGGTATAACGGCGCCTTAGCCAACTAGACTAGGAAAACGTCAAAGTCGTTGCTGGACGAGTGAACGAGTCATGTGTTGAGTACCCGGGAACATGTGCATTTAAGTTTGATTATATTGGTATAAATAATAGGGTTTTAAGTTAGTTGGTATAAGGGCGCGTCTACTGAAGGCCATAATGCGACACTCTAATTATAATATCTTTTCAGGTAAGACAGTGGACAGGACAAAATTTTTTTTTTTACTTTAAAGGACCTTTTGTTTTTGCGAAGTGGGGGAAAGGTTTAGTACCCGCACTTTTCCCCCCCACATATAATATCCTATTATATAT
>JAMZAV010010623.1:0-23464 GCA_024449915.1 Sweltsa coloradensis
TTCAGCCCAATCTGTTCAGCGGTTCGCTGATTTTCGACGTCAGACAGACGACAGACAGAATCCAGAATGAGACCCGTTCGAGTTGAATGGAGACACTCGGTCGCTCCGCTCCCTCGTTTAACTAGGGAAACGCCAAAGTCGTTGTTAAACGAGTGAGTGAGCACCATGTGTATAGTACCCGGTATCATTCCCCATACTGGGCTAGATCCAGCCTTGGATATATGGGAGGAAATGGGATGTTCCCGGGTACTCAACACTTGGCTCACTCTCTCGTTTAACAACGACTTTGGCGTTTCCCTAGTTATTCAAATTGAACATTCAAATGCGAATCGTGTTCGAAACGTATTAGCGTGAAACATTAACAAATTTCCAAGATTAAACAAAATCACCTGATTTTTATTTCCCATTTAACACCCCTCAAAAATAATATGTGGGTGTAAAAAATATAAAAAAGTTCATACAAACGGGTATCGAACCCCAACCCTACGTGCGGTAGGCTAAATGCTTACCAGTGTAGGCCATGCCATGCCACGCAGATTTCGTCCCGCTAGCTGCTACTAAACAAATGCTATCGATATTTTTAAAATCACATTTTTATTTATTGTAGGCTTAAATATCAATGGATCTAGCTGATTTTGTTAACAGTTCTCAGTAAACTCGTACCGGATGTCTGTTTCAAATTTCAGCGCAATCTGTTCAGCGGTTCGGCTGATTTTCGACGTACAGACAGACAGACAGACAGAATCACAGAATGAGGGCCGTTTGAGTTGAATGGAGGACACTCGTCGCTCCGCTCCCTCGTTTAATTATGTCCTTATAATGTCCTGCCCACATCCCTAGGCTACGACAACGACATGAGAAACCCCCACGTTCTTTCCCCCTGCAAGTGGCTATACTAGGAAAACGCCAAAGTCGTTGTCAAACGAGTGAGTGAGCCAAGTGTTGAGTACCCGGGAACATTCCCTTTCCTCCCCTTTACCTAAGGCTGGATCAAGCACAGTATGGGGAATGATACCGGGTACTCAACACATGGCTCACTCACTCGTTTAACAACGACTTTGGCGTTTCCCTAGTTATTTAAATTGAACATTTAAAATGCGAATCGTGTTCGAAACGAATTAGCGTGAAACATTAACCAATTTCCAAGATAAAACAAAATCAACTAATTTAAATTACCCATTTAACACAAAACAAAAAAGTTCTCACTAACGGGCATCGAACCCCAACCCTCTGTGCGGTAGGCTAAATGCTTACTACCATGCCAGCCATCGGTAGATCTCGTCCCGCTAGCTGCTACAAACAAATGATATCAATATTTTTAAAAATCACATTATTATTTATTATAGGCTTAAATCGCAATGGATCTATAACTGATTTTGTTAACAGTTCTCAGTAAACTCGTACCGGATGTATGTTTAAAATTTCTGCGCAATCTGTTCAGGGGTTCGGCTCATTTTTGACGTACAGACAGACAGACAAAAAGACAGACAGACACACAGAATCACAGAATGAGAGCCGTTTGAGTTGAATGGAGACACTCGGTCGCTCCGCTCCCTCGTTTAATTAGTAGTACTAGGGAAACGCCAAAGTCGTTGTTAAACGAGTGAGTGAGCCAAGTGTGAGTACCGGGAACATCCCCTTTCCTCCCCTATACCTAAGGCTGGATCTAGCCCAGTATGAGGAATGATACCGGGTACTCAACACATAGCTCACTCCCTCGTTTAACAACGACTTTGGCGTTTCCCTAGTTATTTAAAAAGAACATTTTAAAATGCGAATAAAAAAATAAAAAAATCACCTAATTTTTATTTCCCATTTAACACCCCTCAAAAATAATATGTGGGTGTAAAAATATTAAAAAGTTCAAACTAACGGGCATCGAACCCCAACCCTCCGTGTGGTAGGCTAAATGCTTACCACTAGGTCATGCCAGCCAAATATATCTCGTCCCACTAACTGCTACTAAACAAATGCTATCGATATTTTAATAAAATCACATTTTTATTTATTGCAGGGTTAAATCGCGATGGATCCAACTGATTTTGTTAACAGTTCTCAGTAAATTCTTACCAGATGTCTGTTTAAAATTTCAGCGCAATCTGTTCAGCGTTTCGGCTGATTTTCGACGTACAGACAGATAGAATCACAGAATGAGGGCCGTTGAGTTGAATGGAGACACTCGGTCGCTCCGCTCCCTCGTTTAATTACGTCCTTATAATGTCCTGCCCACATCCCTAGGCTAAAGTGACTCATCAACCTGGGATAATTACTTCACTTCTGTCAGTCTGTCATGTCGGAAAAATAATGCTCGAGAAATACTTAAAAACTGATCCAACTCGTTTTTGTGCGGCTCGTTGGTCATCTGGGCTGACTCCTTGTTCGAATGCAACAGATCACAGGTCAACGCCCACTGGTGATCTGTGATCAACATGTATCATTCTGTTATGGTATGATAACTCGCCTAACATATAATTACTAGGAAGCTTCGCAATCGCTTTTTCAAGCGCGTTGTTGGATGAGCGAATGTCTTTTTAAACGAAAAAAGTGTAAAATTGCGATTTTATTTTTCGATTGCGCTCAAATTTTACACATATATATAAATTCATAACATTAAGGTTCTGTTAAAATATCATTACAATCGGATAAAGCATGTAGGTGTTATAAGTCGAAGAATGTTTTAAAAATTTGAAAAATCGTAAAATTGCGATTTTCATTAGAAATAATTTTTCGATTGTGCTCAAATTTCACAAGAATATATGAATTCTTAAAATTAAGGTTCTGTGAAAAAATCATAACAATCGGATAAAGCATGTAGGTGTTATAAGTCGAAGAATTTTTTTATCGAAAAAAAACGTAAAATTGCAATTTTACTGAGAAATAATTTTTCGATTGCGCTCAAAAACGTGGCAATTCTAAGCTCAGAGATTTCGAAGGCCTATATAAAATTTCATCGCAATTGGAGTATCGGTTTAGCCGGAATCTTGTTAAAAACAGACAAAATTAACAAAAAAAGAGTGAAAAAAGAAAAAAAGAAAAAAAACATTCCGGATTTTTTTCTCCAGTGTAGTGAAATGGAATCTTCGCTTCGCTCGCTACACTCATCCAATTACATGATTAATTCGACTGTGTTGAGTATGATCTTAATCCACAAATGAACATGATTTAATTCACGTTTACCGCTTGAAGGGGAATGTCTTATGCAAGAGTTATCTACAATGTCAGCGTTAAGTGAACATACTCAAAACAACGGATTGCCCCCCCCCGATTTTCATTTTTAATACAAGCAGCCATTTAGCAAGAAGTAAAATTATAAATTAAATTTTTAAACACAAAAGGGGTGATTTTATAGTGTTGAAATAAAAGTAAATGTTTCCTAACCCACCCCCCCATAAAAAAACGGATTTAAACAACCCGGGTTTTGAAATTTTTAATTTTTTTCATACCCTTTTCAAGCCTTCCCAAAAAAATTGTAGTAAAAGCAGTATTGTTTGCAAAATCAAAATTTTTTTTAAAAGGGGGTTTCCCCCTTTAAAAATACCAAATTTATTTGTATGCCCGGGGTAAAATAGGGACTTTGAAGTTAGGTTAGTACTGGGAAAAAATTCTTTTGGGTCCTCCCGAAAACAATTTTTCCCAATATCCCCCCATAAGGGGCATCAAACACATTTTAAAAATTAGGATTTCCCGGTTTTTTGTAAAACCCCTTTCCCACGACCTTACGGGTTGGCTAATTGGGAAAAATCGTACTAGGGCTGGCGGGAAAAATTTTCATCACCATGGAGGTGGATGGTTTAGCGTCTAGAGGTTTCAGGGTATGCAGCCCGCCGCCCCATTTCGCCCTGGGACCCCGGGTTTCGTTTTTTTTCCAGGGCCGGGGGGGGGCCCCATGTCATATTGGGTCTAACCCCATCCCCCGGGGAAAAGGTCCTTTTACAACGGGTTTTTCCCTTTGCTTGATGGCGGGTGTAGGTCCCAGCTATTTCCCGCCCCCGCACCCCTGCGCGTGGGACAGGTTGCTTTTCTGCAGGGGCCCCGGGGGGGGCTCATTTCATTTTTCTCTATCCACATCCCGGGGCAGAGGGGCCTTCCAACAGGGTGCTTTGGGTTGAAAAGGGGGGGGGGGGGGGGTCCCCGGCTTGCAAACCCGCCGCACATGCGCGTGGGACAGGTTGCGTTGCTCCAGGGGGCCCGGGGGGGGCTCATGTTAAAATTTCCTCTATCCACATCCAGGGGCAAAAGGTTCCCCTTTCCCAAAAAGGGGGGCTTCGCTTTTAGGGGGGGGTTTAAGGGGCCCGGGCCCATCAGCCCGCCGCAAAATGCGCGTGGGACAGGTTTTCGTTGCTCCCGGGGCCGGGGCGGGCTATGTCAAAATTGCTCTATTTCCCCACCCGGGGGAGAGGTTTTCCCTTTAAAAACAAAGGGGGCTTCGGGTTGGTTTTTGGGGTTTTAGGTCCCAGGCATGCAGGGGCCCCCCGCACATTTCGCGTTTGGGGCAGGGGGGGTTTCGTTTTCCCCGGGGCCGGGCGGGCTCATGTCCCTATTGCTCTATCCACATCCCGTGGCAGAGGTTTTTCCCCAAAAGGGTTTCTTCGCTTGATTTGGGGGTGTAGGGCCCCCGGCTATGCAGCCCGCCGCAAAATGCGCGTGGGGAAAAGGTTTTCGTTTTCTCCAGGGGCCCGGGGGGGGCTCAGGGCATAGGGTCTATCCACATCCAGGGGCAGAGGGGTTTCCCTTTAAAAAACAGGGGTTTTCTTCGCTTTATGGCGGGTTTTAAATTTCCCGGGAATTCCCGCCCCCCGCAAATGCGCGGGGACAAAGGTTTCGTTGCTCCCGGGGCCGGGGCGGGGTCATGTCATTTTTCTCTATCCACATCCAGGGGCAGAGGTTTCCCTTTACAAAAGGGTTCTTCGCTTGATGGCGGGGGGTAGGTCCCGGCTATTTCCCGCCCCCCGCACATTGGGGCGTGGGGCAGGTTGCGTTGCTGCAGGGGCCCGGGGGGGGCCATTCATATTGCCCTTTTTCCCCATCCAGGGCAAGGTCCTTCACAAAAAGGGTTTTTTCGCTTTATGGCGGGTGTTTGGGCCCCGGCTATGCAGCCCCCCGCACATGGGCCCTGGGACAGGTTGCGTGCTCCAGGGGGCCCGGGGGGGGCTCCCTGGCATATTGCTCTATTTCCCATCCAGGGGGGCCCGAGGTTTTCCCTTTACAAAAGGGTGCTTCGCTTTTATGGGGGGTGTAGGGCCCCGGCTATGCAGCCCGCCGCACATGCGCGGGGACAGGGGTTTCGTTTTCTTTCCCGGGCCCGGGGGGGGGCTAAAGTCAAAATTTTCCCCTATCCACATCCGTGGGAGAGGTTTTTTCACAACAGGGTTTCTTCGCCCCCGATGGCGGGTGAAGGGGCCCAGGGTTTTGCCCCGCCGCACAGGCGTGGGACAGGTTTTTCGTTTCTCCCCGGGGGCCGGGGGGGGGCTTTATGTCAAAAATTGGGTCCCAAACCACATCCCCGGGGGAGAGGGGCCTTTTACCAAAAAGGGGGGCTTCGCTTTTGGGGGGTTAGGGCCCCCGGGAATGCAGCCCCCCGACATGCGCTTTGGGCAAAGGTTTTCGTTGCCCAGGGGCCGGGGCGGGTCCCTGTCATATTGCTCTATCCCCCATTTAAAGGGGGAAGGTCCTTTACCAACAGGGGTTTTCTTCGCTTTATGGCGGGTTTTTTGGTACCGTAGGTCCCCGGGGTATGCAGGCCCGCCGCCAATTGGGGCGGGGGACAGGTTGCCCCTTGCTCCCCGGGCCGGGGGGGCTCATGTTTTATTGCTCTATCCCAATCCAGGGGCAGAAGGGCCTTCCCCCAAAAGGGGGGCTTAGCTTGATGGCGGGGTTTTAGGTCCCGGCCCATGCAGCCCCCGCAAATGCGCGTGGGGACAGGTTTTTGGGTTTCCCAGGGGGGCCGGGGCAAAGGGTCATGTCTATTGCTCTATCCAATCCAGGGGGAGAGGCCTTCCCAAAAGGGGTTTCTTTCGCTTGATGGGGGGTTTTTTAGGTCCCCCGGGTATGCAGCTCGCCGCACAAAGGGTCGTGGGACAAAGGTTTTCGTTGCTCCAGGGGCCGGGGCGGGGGTCATGTCCAAAATTTTCTCTTTTAAACCCTTTCCCGGGGCAAAAGGTCCTTTACAACAGGGTGCCTTTTGCTTTATGGCGGGTTTTTAGGTCCCCAGGCTAGGCAGCTCGCCGCCCCCATGCGCGTGGGACAGGTTTTCTTTTCTCCAGGGGCCGGGGGGGGCTCATGTCATATTGCCTATCCCAATCCGGGCAGAGGTCCCCTTTCCCCAAAAAGGGGGGCTTCGGGTTGAAAAGGCGGGGGGTAGGTCCCCGGGTTGCAGACCGCCCACATGGGGCGTGGGGCAGGGGTTTCGTTGCCCAGGGGCCGGGGCGGGCTCATGTTATATTGCTCTATCCACATCCAGGGCAGGTCCTTACAAAGGGGGGCTTCGCTTGGGTGGGGGGGTGGGGTCCCCGGGGTATGCAGGCCCCCCCGCCCATGCCGGGGTGGGACAGGGTTTGGGGGTTTCTCCACCCGGGGGGGGCTCATGTCATATTTCTCTATCCACATAAAGGGGAAGGGGAGGGACTTTCACAACAGGGTGCTTCGCTTGAGGGGGGGTTAGGTCCCGGCTAAAGCAGCCCGCCGCACAGGGGGCGTGGGACAGGGGCGTTGCTCCAGGGGGGCCCGGGGGGGGCTCATGTCCTATTGTCCTTTCCCCCTCCCGGGGGAGAGGTCCTTCCAACAGGGGGTGCCCCTTGTGGGGGGGTTTTTTAGGTCCCAGGCTATGCAGGGCCCCCCGCACATGCGCGGGGGGGGGCAGGTTTGGCCCTTGCTGCAGGGGCCGGGGGGGGCTCATGTCTATTTCTCTATCCACATCCAGGGGAAAAGGTTTCCCTTTACAAAAAGGGGCCTTCGCTTGATGGCGGGTTAGTTTCCCCGGCTATGCAGCCCCCCCGCACCTGCGCGTGGGGGCAGGTTTTCGTTGTCAGGGGCCGGGGCGGGCTCATGTCATATTTTCTTTTCTCCACTCCAGGGACAGAGGGCCTTTTCCAAAAGGGTGCTTCGCCTTTATGGCGTGTGTAGGTCCCGGTATGCGCCCGCCGCCCCTGCGCGTGGGACCCGGTTCGTTGATTCCCGGGGCCGGGGCGGGTCAAAGTCAATTTTTGGGTCAATCCCCCACCAGGGGCAGGTCCTTCCCAAAAAGGGTGCTTTTCTTGAGGCGGGTTTTAGTTTCCCCCCCCTTTTTGCAGGCCCCCCGCACATGCGCGTGGGACAGGTTTCGTTGCTTTCCCGGGGGGGGGGCGGGTTTTGTCATTTTGCTCTATCCACATCCAGGGGCAAGGTCCTTTACAAAAAGGGTTTTCGCTTGATGGCGGGTGTAGGTCCCAGGTATGCGCCCGGGCCCCACTGGGGCGTGGGGGCAGGTTGCGTTGATCCCGGGGGGCCCGGGGGGGGCTTTAGTTTTTTTGCTCTATCCACATCCAGGGGGAGAGGTTCCCCTTTACAACAGGGGGCTTGCTTGAAAGGCGGGTTATAGGTCCCAGGCTATGCCGGGCCCCCCGCCCCATTCGCGTGGGACAGGTTGCGTTTTATCCAGGGGCCGGGGGGGGGTCCCTGTCAATTGGCTCTTCCACAATTTCCCGGGGGAAGGTTTCCCTTTACAAAAAGGGGCTTTGCTTGATGGCGGGGGGGTAGGTCCCAGGCTATGCAGCCCCCGCACATGCGCGTGGGGCAGGTTTTCGTTTTCTCCGGGGCCGGGGCCCGGGGTCAGTCATATTTTTTCTATCCACTCCCGGGCAAAAGGGGCCTTCACAACGGGGTTCCGCCCTTTATGGCGGGGTTTTTAGGTCCCAGGGTATGCAGCCCGCCGCAAATGCGCGTGGGGCAGGTTTTCGGGTTTCTCCCGGGGGCCGGGGGGGGGCTCATGTCATAATTTTTTCTTCCACATCCCCGGGGGAAGGGTTTCCCCCACAACAGGGTGCTTCGCTTGATGGCGGGGGTTTGGTTCCCCGGCTATCAGCCCCCGCACATGCGCCCTGGGAAGGTTTTCCCCCTTTTCTCCAGGGGGGCCCGGGGGGGGCTCTGTCATTTTGCTCTAATCCCATCCAGGGGCAGGGTCCTTACAAAAAGGTTTCTTTTGCTTGATGGCCCGGGGGGGAGGTCCCAGGTAAAGCCCGCCCGCCGCAAAATGCGGGGTGGGGGCAGGGTTCGTTTTCCCAGGGGGCCCGGGGCGGGCCTCATGTCATAATTTTCTCTATCCCCCATCCAGGGGCAGAGGTCCCTTTACAACAGGGTGCTTCCTTGGGTGGCGGGGGGGTTTGTAACCGTTTGGGGCGCAGGCTAAAGCAGCCCCCCGCACATGCGCGTGGGGCAGGTTTCCGTTGCTCCCGGGGGGCCCGGGGGGGCTCATGTCATATTGCTCTATCCACATCCCCGGGGGAGAGGTCCTTCACAAAAGGGTGCTTCGCTTGATGGCGGGTGGGAGGCCCAGGCAAACCAAACCCCCGCAAAATGCGCGTGGGCAGGGTTTTCGTTTTCTCCAGGGGCCGGGGCCCGGGGTCATGTTATATTGCTCTATCCAATCCAGGGGGAGAGGGCCTTTTACAACAGGGGGTTTCTTTTTGCTTGTGGGGGGTGTGGTCCGGCTATGCAGCCCCCCGCACATGCGCGTGGGAAGGGTTTCGTTGCTCCAGGGGCCGGGGCGGGGTCTTTTTTTCTCTATCCACATCCCGGGGGAGAGGGCCTTCAAAAACAGGGTGCTTCGCTTGATGGGGGTGTAGGTCCCCCGGGTATGCAGCCCCCGCACATGCGCGTGGGGGCAGGTTTCCCTTGCCCAGGGGGGGCCCGGGGGGGGCCCCATGTCATATTGCTTTTATTCCCCCACCAAAAGGGGAGAGGTTCCTTTACAAAAGGGTGCTTCGCTTGAGGGGGGGGGGTGTTTGGGCCCGGAATGCAGCCCGCCGCCCCATGCGCGTTTGGGGCAGGTTTCGTTGCTCCCGGGGCCGGGGGGGGCTTATGCATAGCTCTATCCACATCCAGGGGCAGAGGTTCAAATTTCAAATTTTTTTTTTCGTTTTTCCTTCCTGGGCCCCTGGGTGGGTTTAAAAATCATCAGGTCGTTTCACCCCCACATCTCCATATCCTCGCCACAGTCATCCCGTAAACGCATTTAAAACCATACGGTTTTACCCCGCCCTGTAAAACCCAATAAAACCCAAAAAGGGTTTGGGGGCCCCCTTAAAAAGGGTTTTCCTTTTTTAAAAATAAAAAAGGGGTTTTAAAAATTTAAACTTAAATAAAAAAATACATTAAAAAATTTCAAATTTATTTTTTTTACTTCTTCCTACCTGATGCCCGGCAACAAATATCAAAATTTTTTGGGGTTTCACAAAATAAAATTAATATAAAGGTTTTACTCAAAAGTAAATTTAAGTTACCGAAAAGGCTAATCCTTTTCATAGAAAAGCAACCCTTTTACCGTGACCCTCAGTAAGTTCACCGCAACCGCAACCTTTATCTCCTCATAATGACTGACAGCTCCGTTTTTAAGGGTTTAAAGTCGCACTTTCCAGTAATAACTTCGGTTTTTTATCTCATAAACCCAGGGCCCCCACATCAGCCCCCGGAGTAATTTATGGACAGTCATGGGCACTAGGTTTAAAAGGGAATACCCTGACCCAAAATCATTCATCTTACCAGTAACCCCGTTAAAATTGCCAAATAAATTTTGTAATTCTTAAATTTTAGGAAATTTGGGCCCTTTTACCCCAAAAGAAAAAATTGGATGAGGGGAAACAAAAGAAATTTAAACTACTTTTTATTTTAATTTAAAAAATAGATCTCCCAAATTTATCAATAAAATGAAAGAAGCTAGGCCTTCTTTTTGAGATTTGGGATACTTTTCCCTGTATGGAGGTTTATTGTTTTTAAATTACTTTTGGGGTGCTTCTTTCTTTATCAGACAGTTAAAACTCCCGGGGTTTTATTCTAGTCATCATTTTGGTTTCAGGGCCCTTCAATTTTTTTTTATAAAAACTCATTTTAGGGGGTTAAAATGGTAAATTTTTGATGGGTATCGGGCCCCGTGGGCTGGGGGGGTGGGTGGGTTTGGGGTTTGGTTGGTTGGTGAATAAAAAAAAAATAAATTAAAAAAAAAATAAATAAAAAAAAAAAATAAAAAAATAAATAAATAAATAAAAAAATAAATTTTTTTTAGTGTCTACCCAATCAGTTATAGAACTGATTTTCAGTAGGGAACAGTACATAAAAGTGACCAAGCCAACCCTGCAGGCCCCGACGCAATCGACGAGTGAGCGAAAACCAACGAAAGATCGATATCTTTTATATGAAACATAGTAATCAGTGGTATGGACAGTGCGAACACCCGCGGATCAACGCCAGAATCAACAAGGACGATTCAGAACAACTCTGAAATTTATTATGTGCTTCGTTGCTAGGACGGCTCCAAAGTCACCGTTTACAAACTCCTAAGACAAGAACTGATGGACTTAAGTCCAAATCAGAAGTTAAAAAACTTCTGACTTTAACGGGAATCGAACCCTGGACCTTCTGCATTGGAAGCAGATACGCTAACTACAAGACCAACGGTTGGTTGGTTGATTAATTGGTTGGTTGGTTGGTTGATTAATTGGTTGGTTGGTTGGTTGGTTGGTTGGTTGGTTGGTTGGTTGGTTGGTTGGTTGGTTGGTTGGTTGGTTGGTTGGTTGGTTGGTTGGTTGGTTGGTTGGTTGGTTGGTTGGTTGGTTGGTTGGTTGGTTGGTTGGTTGGTTGGTTGGTTGGTTGGTTGGTTGGTCGGTTGGTTGGTTGGTTGGTTGGTTGGTTGGTAAGTTATGATAAATAATGATAAAAGAGGTAATAATAATGACATACACAGTGTTTATGTTAAATTATAGTAGATTCAAAACATTAGTATGCCCTACTAGATTAAGAACTCATATAGATACATACATATACATAATATATCAATTTTAACCAAAACGGGCAATTTGGGGTCATTTTGACTTTGATTTTGGAAAACTCAAAATTGTTATTTCTTTGTCATACGAGAAAATAAAAATGTGCTTTACATTCTTTTTTCAAATCTTAACGAATCTAAAGCCCAAAATCGATTTCGTTCGACGATTTGGCATTAAAAAAATAAAATCAGTTGAAAATCATCCCCAAAATTTACTTTTTCGACGCCCCTGTACGCCGTATCCACCACTGGCCAACTGGCCAACAAGTGGATTTCTACTAAAAAATATTCACCATAACAAAATATATCAGTTTTAACCAAAACGAGCAATTTGGGGCCATTGTTCTTTGATTTTGGAAAACTCAAAATTGATATTTCCGGGACATACGAGAAAAAAAATGCTTTACATTCTACTTTCATATCCTCACACGAATCTAAAGCCCAAAAAAGATTTTGTTCAACGATTTGGCACTAAAAAAATAAAAACTTTTAAAAAATCATCCCCAAAATTTACTTTTTGAACGTCCCTGTACGCCGCATCCACCACTGGCCAACTGACCAACAAGTAAATTTCTACTAAATAATAACAACCTTAACATAATTTATCAGTTTTAAACCAAAACGGCAATTTGGGGCCATTTTGACTTTGATTTTGGAAAACTCAAATTGTTATTTCCGGGTCATACGAGAAAATAAAATATGCTTAACATTCTATTTTCTAATCCTGACACTAATCTAAAGCCAAAATCGATTTCGTTCAACGATTTTGCATTAAAAAATAAAACCAGTTGAAAATCATCCAAAAAATTACCTTTTTGGGTGCCCCTGTACGCCGTATCCACCACTGGCCAACTGGCCAACAAGTGGATTTCTACTTTAAAATATTCACCATAACATAATACATCAGTTTTTAACCAAAACGAGCAATTTGGGGCCATGTTGACTTTAATCATTGAATTGAAAAAAATTCAAAATAATGATTTCTCTTTGGTGCTTTTCAAGCACTCGTGAAGAAATAGCCTACTTTGTGAAGAATATCTCTTGGCACGGCGACCAATGAAATCTAGGGTTGCGAACTGGCCGGTTTTTAGTCACTGAGGCCGGTTGCCGGACCAAGGTTTAATAAATATTATCAAAGTAGGAAATATCGACATTAAAATATATTTTGTATATATGGTATAGTTGTATGTGTACGATTATAAATTTGCCAAACTACTATTTCACATTCCTGTAAGCAGGCACTCCATTTCCAACAAAATTAATAATAGTTTGCACCTGAAACTTGTTTAAAAATTACCATCTCTGCATGTCAAAAATGCTTTGCTTGAAACTGCCCAAGTACACAAAAACCTGATAAAAAACAAACCTAAGTCTTTCATTCTCAAAAGAATTGAGATCTAAATAAATGCCAATGTTATGTACATAAAATCACTGCGACGGCGCCCAGTGACTGCATGATCATTGCCAAACTTGTCAAAATTTTGTGATGACCTATTGCATTTAAACTTAAAAGCAAATAGCTTCAATTTCATATTTGCCAAACTTGGCAAGGATGCAGTCACGGGCGCAGTGACTGTCGTATTCTTAGCGCGCAAATGTAGAAAGGTACATGATTGGACCCTCTTAGGGTCTCAATGCTCTTCGGTATTATGTTTACAAGATCTTGTAAGCGTGAGATGAACATACTACAGTTTGTCTCATCTTTACTAGAGCCCGGCGTTTTGTGGGTTCAAAGAGCGCAGACAGTGGTGGTCGGGTTGTAAACCTATCACAGTTTGACAGCTGAAGTGGACTCCGCGCAGAGCAGTAAAGTACAGTCACATCCAGTGCGACCTTGGCCCTATATCCTGTATGGGGATGATATTGATTGAGCGAGTGTAATGGAAACGTTGATCTTGCGCGGCATTATAGTAATGTAGGCGCAGCAAGAAGAGTAAACCACTAAACCCTTAACCCAGGCATACATACAAGTGGCTTTCGATACTCGGGAGGTTGCAACCAACTTGCATCGGATGTGATAGTACTTTTTTTATTACGGAGAGGCTTATCCTTCCCGTCAAATTAGGACGGATTTACAACCTTTCATAATAGAGCAGGCAGGTAGTTTCCAAAATATAAATAACAGTGTGAAAACTTACTTTGACCCTTTTTATCGACTATTTTCCGGACAGTAGCCATTCAATAGCCCAGGCGAG
This sequence comes from Sweltsa coloradensis, assembly GCA_024449915.1. Lineage (NCBI taxonomy): Eukaryota > Metazoa > Arthropoda > Insecta > Plecoptera > Chloroperlidae > Sweltsa > Sweltsa coloradensis. The sequence goes on from JAMZAV010010623.1 coordinate 13,210, forward strand.
CCGCGTATAGTGCCGCGGGCGTAACACATCTCGACCATGACAGTTGGATGCTAGCGCATGCGCAGAGACTTTCTAAAGTCGTCTACTGGCCAACAAGTGGATTTCTACTCCAAAATAACCACCATAACATAATATATGGGTCTCCATTTCTCCGCATGGGGGGGGAGGGTCTCACTAATGGTGGGTCCCAGACTATTTATTTTATTTTCTACATAAATGCATAATTTTAGGACAAGTAGGCCTAATGAAAATTAAAACTATGCGTGCGAATTAAATGAAACACATTTTATTTTATTTTTATGTATGAATGTTATATATAAAGAAAAAATATAAACATAAAAACAAAATATTTGAATAGGTTAATACAAAATTAAAATTGTTTGGACAAAATTAGTCTTTTAATTTTTAGCTTTCAGAAAAAACACACATTTTTACATTAAAACATAATATTGTTTCAAATCAATCCATCAATCTAAAACCAATGTAATACAATTATTTATTTTTCTTCCTCGTCAGGCACCACTTCCTCACTATGTTAGTTTGTAAACAGCTTAAAAATTGTGTAATGTTGTAATTCTTGTATTTTTCAGAATGCTGTACAATATTTTAAATTTGTTGTTGGTTAGTGCTGATATAAATAAATTTATACGTTTATTAATAGGATGCCCGCTGTAGGGTATACACATAAGTTTAATCCGTTGTGATCCTCTTCAGCAGGTGACTAAACTAGGTATATTGCGGATAGGACAATTGTGAAGGGATGTCCGAGGGCTTTGTAAGATGACCCAATCCCTCGTATTCGCTTTAACGACTGCGGAAAACCTCGGAAAAGTCCTTCAGTCAGGATTGCCGGTCTCGACGGAATTTGAATCCGGGACATCCCGAATCAGAGTCTAGGCCTTCGCGCTCGAGCCAACACTGTCGGTGGTTAGCTCTTATTAACTGGTCGCCTACTGTGTTCTGTCCACCAGCAAACTGTGTCATTATAACTTCTATTTTCCTATGATTTTTCTTGAGATGTTCCATGAACTTTCAATATTCAATATTATGAATCATTTGATTAAGCGAGCGAAGCGAGCGTTTCCATTTGACTCTGCCGGAAAAATTAGTCACTGGTTTTGTTTTTTTTTTGTTTGTTTGTTTGTTTGTTTTTTTTGTTTGTATGTCTCGCGATAACGTTCGAACGGAGACTCGGATCGAGTTGAAATTTTGACCATCCGCAAGCTTCGTTCTCGATTGAATGCCATTAGTTTTGTGGCAAAATCGTTCAAAAAGTTAAAAAGTTACATTAAAGTTAATCGAAAGTTTTTTTTTCAAAGTAAACGGCGACAAAATCTGAGATAGCCAAATCATTTAGAATGTCCGTCCGGTCACGAATATGTTAATTTTATTTTGATCCGATAAGTAGTGTAGATGGAAATTACATTATAACAAAAGTAACGTTGCCATGGCAACGAAAAGACGCGCGAAGTTTCTAATGCACTGCCACCTAGAAGTAATCAAAATACTTTCGAGGAAGCAGTCTATTATTTGTCACCAAAGAGTTTAAATAGTTTTCCCAAGGAGTCAAGGTCCTCTAGATGGCGGTGGATTTCATCCACAAAGTCCAAATACCTTGGCAATAATAAATAATATTGGAAACATGGCACTGTGGACAGCAAACGTAGCAAATTTAAAATTTAAAAAAATGTGCAATGTGGGTCTAGCTATAGCACGTGCTCGCTTATCAACGCGTCCAACTGAGCGTTTCCTAGTAATAATACTGAGGAAAACCGCTAACGTTTGATTTAGGGAAGTGGTAACATTATAAGACCCAATTTCTTGACAAAATTATTTAGACGAAATTACGTTTTTGTCGAAAAATCGGGATCGACCAAAGTTAGTTAGACGAAATATCTAGGCGAAGTGTCCTTGTACCATACCCGTACATACAACGGCTATTCCGATCGTAAAAGTCGAGAGAAGTAGGCTAGACTACTACTACTACTAACCCGGACTGCCGAGCAGACGTCGAGTAGAACGCAGCCGTTACAATAGTTCTCGAACCCTCCATCGGCTCTAACCAGCGGAATACGTGTGTTTTCTACCCCTCACAATAATGAAATACATGCTCTGTGCTCAGCCTGTTCTCAAGTAAAGGTTGAGATGTAGTAAACACTCAGGATAGTTGAGTCTTGTGCGCCACCCGGGAGTAGACAATTGTTACCTTAAATTGTCCATTAAATCAAACTCAAGAACCAACTTATCGTAGCCGAACTCCTGGTTTGTACCAGAAGTTGCTAAGCTTCCAACTGGTTTTAGCAAAGATTTATATAAATAATATGCCTGTGCGTGGTTGGTGGCGACATAGCCAACGATTCTATCACCTCTGAGAGGGTCTTAAGCTTAACTTATGTAGCGGCTAGGTTAAAAAACGTATATGTCTGTGGACTAGACATTTTAATTCGCTTTTAAACCTACACGTGGATCGACTGTGAAAAGTGTAATGGTTTAAATGTAATAAGTAATTTTAGTAGTCATGGTGTTAAGACAAATCTATATTATTGCCCTGTTAGAGCCTATACTGGCATGGTCTGTCACCCTCTGTAACTCCCCGGAACCGTTTTCAAATAAAACAAAATAAGATTTCTGTTTGACAACAAGAATACTACAACATTTATTTACATTTTGATTTAGTAAAAATAAGGTGTTCCCAAATTTGTGGTTTCTCACTATGCTTGTTACTTTCGAGAATACACTCTACCTATAAAACGGTTAAAAATATGGCTTCATTGAAAATACACAAACACATTTGTATAAACTAAATTTTGTATGATATACTACTAGGGAAACGCCAAAGTCGTTGTTAGACGAGTGAGTAAGCCATGTGTTGAGTACCCGGTAACAAGGTCCTCTAGATCTCCGCCACCTGGCGGAGGCTCGTCTAACTCGCTCGTGTGGCCACGAAGTTAGGTCGTCGTCGCAATCCGTTCCACAGTGTATAGCAGCCATATTGGTGACATGCACGAGAAATAGAGGGAATTATAAAAATCAAAGTGAACATCTATATAGCACGCCCTAAAACTTGACCACAAAATAACGATGTAGAGGCCTCAAAAGAATCGCGTGCATTTCGAGATAATAAAAATTGGCAACACAATAGTAATGAAGCTAGTAATTTGTTGTATTGTAATCAACTAGGAAAACGCGAAAGTCCCGCCGCGTTGTTGGATGAGCGTAATTGGTGCATTGAGCTGCCATGTGTTATGCGGATTTTCTGTTGTTCTGTGAAAAAATCATTACTAAGTCGAAGAATTTTTTTCATTAATTTAAATTAAATAAAAAAATAACTTCAATATTTATAATTATTCGTAATTTAAAAAAAGAAAAAAATCGTAAAATTGCGATTTTCATTAGAAATAATTATTCGATTGCGCTCAAATTTCACACGAATATATTAATTCATAAAATTAAGGTTCTGTGAAAAAATCATTAAAATCGGATAAAGCATGTAGGTGTTATAAGTCGAAGAAATTTTTTAAAAATCGAAAAAAAATCGTAAAATTGCGATTTTTATGAGAAATAATTTTTCGATTGCGCTCAAAAACGTGGCAGTTCTAAGTTCAGAGATTTTGAAGGTCTCCAGAAAATTTCATTGCAATTGGAGTATCGGTTTAGCCGGAATCGTGTTAACAAACACACAAAAATACAAAAAAAAAAGAAAGAAAAAAAACATTCCGGATTTTTTTCTCCAGTGTAGTGAAATGGAATCTTCGCTTCGCTCGCTACGCTCATCCAATAAAATAAAGAAATTTTAATTCCTTTTGTTATAGCATTGAGTATACAACCAAGGATGGTTATATACTCAAAGGTTATAGTGTGATGTGTTGAGCAATTTTTCTTAGGATTTTAAAAATTTATTTCTAAAAGCCTGTTTTTGATAATTTATTACCAACATGCCTTGTGCCCAAAGCAACACATGTGATAATAATAGTGTTTAATAAGGAGTAGGCTTGGAAGTAGGGTTTTAAATTCTGTTTCTGTTTCTGTTCTGTTCCCGCCGCGTTGTTGGATGAGCGTAATTGGTGCATTGAGCTGCCATGTGTTATGCGGATTTTCTGTTGTTCTGTAAAAAATTATTACTAAGTCTAAGATTTTTTTTAATTAAATTAAATTAATGAAAAAATTAACTTTTTTTTTTTATTAATCGTAATTTTTAAAAAGAAAAAAATCGTAAAATTGAGATTCTCATGAGAAATAGTTTTTAGATTTCGCTCAAATTTTACACGAATATATTAATTCATAAAATTAAGGTTCTGTGAAAAAATCATTACATTCGGATAAAGCATGTAGGTGTTATAAGTCGAAAACATTTTTAAAAAAATCGAAAAAAAATCGTAAAAATGCGTTTTTATGAGAAAAAATTCCCGATTGCGCTCAAAAACGTGGCAGTTCTAAGTTCAGAGATTTCGAAGGCCTCCATAAAATTTCATCGCAATCGGAATATCAGTTTAGTCGGAATCGTGTTAACAAACACACAAAAATACAAAAAAAAGAAAGAAAGAAAGAAAGAAAGAAAGAAAAAAAACATTCCGGATTTTTTTCTCCAGTGTAGTGAAATGGAATCTTCGCTTCGCTCGCTACGCTCGCTACGATCATCCAATTATTAGGCCCTACATAAGTGTTCCTGTTAAATGTTACTCAATAGACCTACTTAATAAGTAAGGCAAACTACTAGGAAAACGCTTAAGTCCCGCCGCGTTGTTGGATGAGCGTATATGGTGCATTGAGATGCCATGTGTTACGCGGATTTTCTGTTGTTCTGTGAAAAAATCATTACTAAGTCAAAGATTTTTTTAAATTAAATTAAATTATATAAAAAATTAACTTAATTTTTATAATTAAATTAAATAAAATAAAAAATTAACTTAATTGTTTTAATTAATCGTAATTTTTTTTAAAGAAAAAAATCGTAAAATTGCAATTTGCATAAGAAATAATTATTCGATTGCGCTCAAATTTAACACGAATATATTAATTCATGAAATTAAGGTTCTGTAAAAAAATCATTACAATAGGATAAAGCATGTAGGTGTTATAAGTCAAAGAATTGTTTTTAAAAAGAAAAAAAACATAAAATTTTGATTTTCATGAGAAATAATTTTTTGATTACGCTCAAATTTCACACGAATATCTTAATTCATAAAATTAAGGTTCTGTGAAAAAATCATTACAATCGAATAAAGCATGTAGGTGTTATAAGTCGAAGAAATTTTTTAAAAATCGAAAAAAAATCGTAAAATTGCGTTTTTTATGTGAAAAAATTTCCCGATTGCGCTCAAAAACGTGGCAGTTCTAAGTTCAGAGATTTCGAAGGTCTCCATAAAATTTCATTGCAATCGGAGTATTGGTTTAGCCGGAATCGTGTTAACAAACACACAAAAATACAGAAAACAAAAAACATTCCGGATTTTTTTCTCCAGTGTAGTGAAATGGAATCTTCGCTTCGCTCGCTTCGCTCGCTACGCTCGCTACGCTCATCCAATAATTGCTGATAACAATGGATTTTTATAATTTATGAATAATAGGCCAAATACTGTCTCCCCCCCCCCCTTCTTTTTGGCAAAAATTCCCTCTTCACTTACAGTATGGTAGGCAGAGTTATGATATCCAGAGAACCAATAAAATATGGTTCAGCCAAAGTAGCCAACATAAAAAATGGTGAAGTGCAGGATTGGGATAAGCCTACTTTATTGCTGCTGTCCCGTCTTTTAAACTGGTATCATTTCGCCCGTCTTCTTGATGAAACAGTGGATCGATAAGTCTAAATTCTTGATCGGATTGTCGTATACAATTAATTGATGCACAACACGGCATGTTTCGTAGTTAATGCTTATATTACGACTATTTTAAATGTGCATGTCAAGGATTGCACATGTTCGCCCATAACAACATTGTAAAATTAGGCACCAAGATGGCTTCTAATTCGCTGCTGCGACGACCTAACCTAGAGAGTTAGACGATCCTCCGCTAGGCGGAGATCGAGAGGACCTTGCCCGGTAACACTACTTTTCTTCCCCCTACCTTAGGCCTCCCTAGCCTATCATAGGCTACAGTGGAGCATTATGGCCCAAACTATGACCTAAACTTAAATACCATATTATTATACGAGTATTATAATCAAACTTAAATGTAAATGTTCCCGCGTACACAACACATGACTTTCTCACTCGTCTAACAACGACTTTGGCGTTTCCCTAGTCGAGTTGGCTAAAGCGCCCTTATAGCCGAAATGTGAGAGACGTGGGTTCAATAGTCGGGAAAGATTTTGTTATTACTGGATTGTATTTTTTAAATTATTTAACATGTTTTGAAATGTATATAACGCAGTGTAGTCCATCATCTGTAACAATACTATGGAAAACATAGCCAGTACGAAATACGTGAAAATATTGCAAGGTTTACTCAATCTACGAGCGGAATTTGGGGGTACCTTGACGTCCAACATTCGATTAACCTTGGACACGGCATTTCACAGCCAGGTAAAAAATAAACAAAAAATATTATTTCAAAATGAAAACCATTGTCGTTAAAATAATTCCTATACAATTCAATGTATTTTTCAGTTTTTTATTTCTTGCAGGTTTAAATCGCAACAGATTGCGCTCATTTTGTTAGCAGGTCTAAGTTACCTGGTCACGGATGTCTGTTTAAAATGTCAGCTCAATCTATTTGGCCGCTCGGCCGTATGAGCCTGGACAGACAGACAGACAGACAGACATTTAACAGACAATGCTCACGGCCAAGGCCCGATCGAGTATAGCGTTAGGAAAGACTTACGTTCGCTACACTCACTCGTCTAAAAAACAAACCAACTAAATTTCATACCATTACAAACAAATTATAGTTTGAAATTATTACCAAAATTATCGTCTGCGTTGCAATATTACTAATCAAAATTTACTTAATTATAGTTCTTGATTGTATTTGCATATTTTATGTAGTAAGATTTATTTAGTTGTCCTTTGTAAATCAGTTTTTAACTGAATAGGAAAGACATTAAATAAACAAATAAGTAAATAAGAAAAATAAATAAAATAAAAAAATAATTATAACACATGTTTAAAATTACATGTTTCAATAAATGCTTGCTTTAACGTAATTCAAAGTATAGTGGTTTTCATTTTATCTTAGTAGGCATACAATTTTTGTTGAAAAATGAAATGAAATTCTTTAGTAACCAAATATAAAATGAGATGAGAAAGAAAAAAAAATATTTGAAAGAGGGACCTCAACATCAAAAACATCAACAAATAAAAACGAAAAGTTGTTTTAACTCCTTCAGTCCAGAACCCCAATCCAGGTCCGGGGCAGTCGTTTTTGTTGGGGACCCCTCTCCCTTCACCGAAGACGACGACAATGACAACCACGACGTGAGAACCCCTCTTTCCTCCCCATGACCGTGGCTACTTGTCACCAGCAAAGCGATTTTGATCGACACATCCCCAGGGCAAGAGTGGCGCATTATGACCTAGCGGTTGACACGCCCTTAAGCCTAATAAACCAATACCCAAGGTCGTATCGTTGTATATATTATATCGTTGTATAATCCTACAAACGTAACCGTCCACTCCAGCTCACCAGCAAAATTGTGACTACATAGGACTGTAAAATGGACTGCACAAACTAAATCTTTCATGCTAAGTAGGGAGGACTTACAAGTTTTTATAGTTATTATACTATGTAACTAATTTTACTTATTGTTAAATGTAATTTGTATTTATGTAAATTAATTAATTTTTGTTATTCTGTGTCTTTAATGTAAAGGCAGAGCTTTGTTTAAAAAAATAAGTTGTTCTACTACCCCCCCCCCCAACTCAAAAATTTGTAAAAAAAAAAACGGCAACCATGCTCTCCTTCAAAAGTCTTCGACTGTGAATGCTGTGAGATATAGAAGTTGAGCCAAGCATTTCATTCTTTCTCCCTAGTTTCGCATTGAAAAGAAGTAAGATCATTTTCGCCTGTTGACGAGCGCCAAGCCAACCATTTTCGTGGTAAAAGAAGTACAAATTTTAAACTTAAAATCATAAAAAAAAAATACTTGGCCATTGAATTTGGTTCATTACGAGAACTCTAAAAAGTCAATGGCCAAGTAATTTTTTTATGATTTTGATTTTAAAATTTTTACTTTTTTTTACCACGAAAATGGTTTGCTTGGCGCTCGTCAACAGGCGAAATGATCTTACTTCTTTTCAATGCGAAACTGGGGAGAAAGAATAAAATGCTTGGCTCAACTTCTATATCTTACAGCATTTACAGCCAAAGACTTTTGAAGAAGAGCTTGGCTGCCGGTTTTTACATATTTTTGTATTTTGGGGGGGGGGGGGATATCACATCATTTTGTTGTTTATTTCATATAAAGGCGTGAAATACTTGTAAACGATAATTCAAAGAAAGCTGGCAATTTCAAATGTAATTTTCCATCTAAATTGCTCGGATGTACGACTTAGACGGAGTTTGATTCACTTTCTAAATACGTAACTAGATATCAATATTTCGGGTGAAGTAAATAACGAAATTTGTTTTTGATTCATGAAGCAAGCAGTGGATTCAGTGCCTTTCAAAACAGATTGTCTAGAAACAAAAGCTACTATCTTTCGTTTTTGTTTGCAATCTGTAGTTGGCAATATACAATGCTTTTAACTAAATTTGCTACGGTTAATGTCGTCTTGTTACGAAAATTGCATGAATATTTAGGTGAATAAAAATGTATAATGGTTAAGAGCATGTTTAATTCAAGTTTAACAAATTACCACGCCTTAGTAATTACGTGTTTTGATTAGTATTATCCAAAATTTTGATTTTCTCCGGTCCCTGTTACCCGATTTTGGTTTTGAAAGCAAAAGGCACTCGGGCCCCCCAAATTTAGCCCCTTGTGTTTTGGACGCTAGATATTTATCATGGTAAAGAGCATACAAATTACCACGCCATAATAATTACGCGTTTTGATTATTATCCAAAATTTTGATTTTCTCCGGTCCTTGTTATCTGATTTTGGTTTTGAAAGCTAAAGGTACTCGGTTCCCCGAAACTTATCCCTTGTGTTTTGAACACTAAATGTGTATAATGGCAAAGAGTACAAGTTTGTACAAATTTGTACAAATTACCACGCCTTAGTAATTACGTGTTTTGATTGTTATCCAAAAAAATTATTTTCTCCTGTCCCTGTTACCCGATTTTGGTTTTGAAAGCATAAATATCTGCGTCTGAGGTACATCTAAGTGTGGTCCAAGTTTCATAGTTCTAAGATGTACCGTTTTCTCTGTGGCTCTTATTTCTCTCCGTTAGAATTACCCAGCCAGCCACTCAGCCAGCCGGAAGGTTTTCAACTATGTTAAGGCACTTTTTTTAAAACACAAAACGAGTTATCGGATCGGGCTCATTTCTTTTTGGTAGGTCATGGACCACATATTAGGTCATATACTGAGTTTCAAGATTGTAAATCTTTCGGGGCGGCGTGTGTAGATAGCTGATAACCCCCCCCAACTCGGAAATGAGTATACAGGGTCGAGTTAGTCGTTAAGCAGTCACGTGCGCTTGGCTGCGGGCGAACGACCGTCGCCACAGATTTAGCAATCTTGGTTTCGAACATGTTAAACACTTTTGTTTCCTCTCAACCAATTTAACCAATCTATGCTAATCGTAAGTCGTTACTCACCCTAACACTCGGAACATTACGGGCTGCAGATTATCAGAATAATCTGTTATAATACAATAAAGGAGTGGTCTCAAAACATGTCCCTGGGGTGCTCCTGTCAAACCTTTTGGATCTTTTGCACTTTCGAAACTAGATGGAGCTGGTATCAATAAGTAAAAAGACCTAAACATAACAAAGATAAAATATGTAGTCTTAAATCTTTCACTTCTGGTGAAATTGAGTAAACATGGATTTGAAATTATGCTAAGCGTCTTAACAAGTTCCAGCAATGTTGATTGAACAAAGAATGTCAGAAGAAAACGTGGAGCGATCCTGTACAAATGTGTGTAACTGAAGGAAGGATTGAGTGTATGTTCTTCCTTCCCTACGCACGCTGCTAACATGCAGCGATCTGCTTCCTCCTAATAGTGACTGTGTCCGGGTTTAGACGTGATTATGTGGTCGTGTCGGGCAATGGCTCCCTGAACGTTGTTTCATGATATCGCTTTGCTTGCTTCCAGGTACTCGGTGTCGTTGCCTTGCTGGCGGTTACTGGCCAGCCCACACCCACGAGGCCGG
>JAMZAV010010624.1:0-22340 GCA_024449915.1 Sweltsa coloradensis
GGGTTACCCTTTTCCGATAGGCCGGGACAGGGGAATGAAGCCCTGGGCCCTAGGACTTGAAGCTCAAAAATTTGAACTTGAACCCGGCCTGGGGCCGGGGGGTTCAATTCCCCAAAGGAAAAACTGGGTCTCTGAAGCCTGGGCCCCTGGGCCCTTTTTGGGCTAGCCTAGGTCTGGGGCCAAAAAGGTAGGAAAGCATCGTACCAATGCCGTTTCTAGCTTTTATAAATGGTTGCGGCAAAGGGGTTTGGGCCACCCCAAATAAAATTATGGGCTCTGAAAAGGGTCTACATCGCCGATCGGGCTTCTCGCGAGGAAACCTAAACATGGGGCCCTAGGGCACCTAGTGGGTTTTTTGATGGGTTTTTGTTTCGCACCTTTTTAGTAATTACAATACCTTACCAGTGGCCTAGGCCTAACCTCCCTGATTATTGTCGAGACAGAGTAGTTTTTTTGTAGTTCACGGTTTTTTTTGAGCACCACTTGTTTTACTTTTTAAAAAAACTGTGATGATCACAAGAAAAACGAAAAACACGAGAGAGTCACAAAATGACATTTTGACAGTAGTTGTCATTTGGGAAAATTTTTGAAATTTTGCGATTTTTTTTTCTCTTTGGCTCATTCAAACTTAAATTAAACCCCAAAAAAATCTCGCAAAAAACACGTGAGCGCACTTGGTGAGTGCGGGGCCGGTCTTCTCGTTTCAAGCCTTGGCTAATCGCGCTATAGTATTTTCAAAACCGGTGGAGCGGACCAGGCCAGATAAAATCAAGCTCATGTTCCCAAAGTCGATAAGAAGTTTCCCCCTTTATCAAAATTAGCATCTCCTATCCCCTCCGACAGGCGCGGCGTAGCAAATTGAAGACTCCCCCCGGCCCATTTCAAAGGGCGTTTTTGGGTTTTTTAAATTTATGTTTTTTTAATGAATAAATATTTTAGGTTTGGGTTTGATAGGGTTTTTAGCTTGTGCAGCATGGCTTTAAAACAAAAGAAACAATACAATGTTTGCATAAGGGAATTTACAAATCATTTGGTTTTAAAAGGTAGATCTTCCGTCAAAACCGGCGGCAAACTTGGAAATATTTGGCCCCAAAACGCTCCCATTTTTTAACATGTAAATGTCTTTTTGATGGTTCTAATGTACCGAAGTGGACCACCGACGCGGTCTAGCCAATTTTGCTCTTTATCGATTGATGTTACCCAAATGCCAACATGCATTCGCTTTGGGGCTTTGGCGGGCCCCCGTTTGGGTTTGGCCCCCGCGGGAAAAATGGGGGAATTTTCAAATAGCTTGAGTGAAAATCTGCGACGCAAAGAAACATGCGTCAGTGCGATGAAGAAATTCGACAATACGTCATATAAACTCAGAGCTTGAACATTATTAATTTTTATGGAAATCAATCCAGAAATTAAAAACTCCATCTCAGCGGGATATCGAATTACACCTGTAATATTACGGTATTGTACACCTACGGGCCAGTACAGCAAGACGATTTCAGATTTTTTTTGATTTTGCAATGGAACGTGAAGAAGTAAAGAGATCCCACGCATACTAAAAAGTTTAAAAAGCTCATCCAACAACGTGACTAAAAAAGCGTTCGCGAAGCGGCCTAGTAGAATGTAAAATATCTGTAGTGCGATCAAGGTGTCTTCTCAAACACAACTATAGTGCAAAATCTGATAACAGCATAAAAATTTGCAATAATATAGATTTTGTAATGAGAAATTCGAAATTAACTGGCTCCACGATGGGGTCTTATTATTAGACTATTAATTAATTAAAATTAATTAGTTAATTATGTGACACGAATTTCAAAGTGTCAATAAATAAGTCATGTTTGGTGCTAGGAAAACGCTTAAGTCCCGCCGCGTTGTTGGATGAGCGTAATTGGTGCATTTAGGGTTTCCATGTGTATGCGGAATTTTTTGTTGTTTTGTGAAAAAAAACTTACCAAGTTAAAGATTTTTTTTAAATTAAAAATTAAATAAAAAATTAACTTAAATTTTTAATTTTTTTAATTAATCGTAATTTTAAAACAAGTATAAAAATCGTAATATTGAAAATTTTCATAAGAAATAATTATTCGATTGTGCTCAAATTTCACAGGAATATATTAATTCATAAAATTAAGCTTCTGTGAAAAATCATTACGATCGGACAAAGCATGTAGTGTTATTTGTCGAAGAATGTTTAAAAAATCCCAAAAAAAATCGTAAAATTGTGATTTTCATGAGAAATAATTTTTCGATTGGCTCAAATTTACAGGAATATATAATTCATGAAATAAAGGTAAAGTGAAAAATCATTGCAATCGGATAAAGCATGTGGGTGTCGAAGGTTTTTTTTAAATCGAAAAAAATCGTTAAACTGCGATTTTCGTGAGAAATAATTTTCGATTACGCTCAAAAACGTGGCAGTTCTTAGTTCAGAAAGTTTTCGAAGACCTCCAGAAAATTTCATCGCAATTGGAGTATCGGTTTAGCCGGAATCGTGTTAACAGACACACAAAAATACAAACAGAAAAAAGAAAGAATTTTTTTTTTTCTCCAGTGTAGAAGAATGGAATCTTCGCTTCGCTCGCTACTCGCTACGCTCATCCAATTAATTAAGAGCATTTTCACTACATAAAGAAAAAAAATTAATTGACAAAATATTGAAATAACTTTTGTTACATTTAAAAATATGTGATTTTGCTGATATTTTGTTTTTGAACCAAAAGATCAACGTCAAAGTAAAATTTCTTCCAACCAATGATATCACAGTGTTCCAAAAGAGCTGGTAATTTGGGAGCCATAGGTTCCTCCGCTAACCCGGACTGCCGAGCAGACGTCGAGGGGGAACGAAGCCTTTACACTAGCTTCGAACCCTCCATCTGCTCTAATCAGCGATATAACGTGAGTTTCAGGGAAGAGCGGTCACCCACTCTACCCGGGGCCCTGACCACGCCCGAGTTTGCTTAAATTCGGTGTTCGAATGGGAACCGTTTAAACTACCTCGGCCAAACCGTGACTCAAATAAGAGTTTTGTACCTGCGGATTTACTCTTACTTGAGAGTGAAATTGGATGAATTTAGTATTATCTGCATTAGAATTAGTTTATTTTTTTTTTCATGTTACATTTATTTATGTTTATTTATTGACAGAGTAAAGGATAAAAAAAAATATAACCAACAACACTTACTTTCTCAGATACCTACATAACCTTTCTCGGAATCATAATAGATAAAAACCTTACTTGGTCAAGACGTTGTAATAACTTAATACCAAAAAACTTAATTCTGCATGTTCGCCATAAGATCTATAAAGGCACATTCAAACATGAGCGAGTACAGCAAAATTATTTGTATTTCTCAAATTTGAAGCTCGTTTACGTTTACGGTATTGCATTCTGGGACAATCACCAGCCACTTACAATTTTGTATTTTTCAAAAAAATTCCCCTTGGAGCTATGTGCGGCCTCAGGTATCAGACAAATGGGCAAAAAGCCTCATTGCAGAGAATTCTTCATAAAAATACAAAATTTTGACCTGTACAGTATTTATATTCTTGAAGTTACAACTCTTGTCAAAAATCAATGTAGCTAAAAAAATGTCAGCTCTAAATAATCAAATTCATAGTCAATTCACTGATAAAATTTGATTTTTATTTGGTTCATATTTAAAAAAAATGCAGGCCCCCTACCTTGCACACAGTGGCTAATTTTGTTTTGTGGGTTTGTTATTTTCTTATTCTTTTATTTTATTTTTTAGATGAGCGTTAGCGAGGAAGCGAAAATTTCCCTTCATTTCACTGGAGAAAAAAATCCGGGATGTTTTTCTTTTTTTTCTTTTTTTTTCTGTTGGTATTTTTGTGTGTCTGTGAGCACGATTCCGGCAAAACCAAAACTCAAATTTCGATGAAATTTTATGGAGACCTTCGAAATCTCTGAACTTAGAAGAACTCCACGTTTTTGAGCGCAAATTTGGGAAAAATTATTCTCATGAAAATCGCCCAATTTTTCGATTTTTTCCCATTTTTAAAAAAATTCTTTGGCTTATAAAACCTATATGCTTTATTGATTTAATGATTTTTACACAGAACCTTATTTTATGAATTAAGACATTCGTTGTGAAATTTTAGCGCAATCGAAAATTATTTCTTATGTATTTCGACATTTTACGGGTTTTTTTTTTAAATACAGTTCTTTGACTTAATTACACCTACATGCTTTATCCGATGGAATGTTTTTTTTTTCAGAACCTTAGTTTCATGAATTAATATATTCGTGTTAAATTTGAGCGCAATCGAATAATTATTTCTTATGAAAATTGCAATTTTACGTTTGTTTTTTTTTAATAACGATTAATTAAAAATTTAAAAATTTAAGTTAATTTTTAATTTAATTTAATGTAATTTTTAAAAAAATTACTCAGTTATGATTTTTTCACAGTACAACAGAAAATCCGCATGCATGCATGCACCAATTACTTACCTTTCTTCTTCCTCGTTTTTCCCAGTATAAAACGGTTTCTTTTTCGACCCTGTTTGTAATGTCATCGGGTAGGGAGGTCGATGCAAAATCTGGAGTGTTTTATGAATAATTGGATGAGCGTAGCGAGCGAAGCGAAGATTCCATTTCATAACACTGGAGAAAAAAATCCAGAAGTTTTTTTTTCTTTCTTTTTTTCTTTTTTTTTGTATTTGTGTGTTTGTCCGCACGATTCCGGCCAAACCAATACTCCAATTGCGATGAAATGTTATGGAGGCCTTTGAAATCTCTGAACTCAGAACTGTCCACGTTTTTGAGCGCAATCAAAAATTATTTCTCATAAAATCGCAATTTTACGATTTTTTTTTCGATTTTTGAAAAATTTCTTCTACTTATAACACCTACAGCTTTATCCGATTTAATGATTTTTTCACAGAAATATAATTTATGAATTAAGATATTCATGGGAAATTTGAGCGCAATCAAAAAATCATTCCTCATGAAAATCGAAATTTTACGGGTTTTTTCTTGTTTAAAACAATTCTTTGACTTATATAACACCAACATGCTTTATCCGATTGTAATGATTTTTCACAGAACCTTAATTTTATGAATTAATATGTTCGTGTGAAATTTGAGCGCAATCGAATAATTATTTCTTATGAAAATCGCAATTTAACGATTTTTTTTCTTTTTTTATCATTACGATTAAAATAAAAAAATTAAAAATTAAAGTTTTTTTTTATTTAATTTAAATTAATTTTAAAAAAATCTTCAACTAAGTAATGATTTTTTCATAGAACAGAAAATCCGCATAACACATGCAGCTCAATACACCAATTACGCTCATCCAACAACGCGGCGGGACTCAGAGCGTTTTCCTAGTCCGCCGCGTTGTTGGAAAAACGGTATTGGTGCATTGCGCTGCTATGTGTTATGCGGATTTTTCTGTTGTTCTGTGAAAAAATCATTACAAAGTTGGAATTTTAATTTTTTTAAATTAATCGTAATTTGAAAAAAGAAAAAATCGTAAAATTACAATTTTGATAAGAAATAATTATTCGATTGCACTCAAATTTGACACAATTATATTAATTCATAAAATTAGGGTTCTGTGAAAAAATCATTACAATAGGAGGTGTTATAAGTCAAAGAACTGTTTTAAAACAGAAAAAAAACGTAAAATTTCTATATTCATGAGAAATAATTTTTCGATTGCGCTCAAATTCCACACGAATACTTAATTAAAATTAAGGTTCTGTAAAAAAATTATTAAAATCGGTTAAAGCATATAGGTGTTATAAGTCGAAGAAATTTTTTTTAAATCGAAAAAAAATCGTAAAATTGCGATTTTCATGAGAAATAATTTTCCGATTGCGCTAAAAAACGAGGCAGTTCTAAGTTCAGATATTTCGAAGGACTCCATAAACTTTCATCGCAATTGGAGTATCGGTTTAGCCGGAATCGTGCGGACAAACACACAAAAATACAAAACAAAAAAAAAACATTCCGGATTTTTTCTCCAATGTAGGTAAATGGAATCTTCGCTTCGCTCGCTACGCTCATCCAATTAAAAATAAACTAGGAAAACGCTTAAGTCTCGCCGCGTTGTTGGATGAGCGTAATTGGTGTAATGAGCTGCCATGTGTTATGCGGATTTTCTGTTGTTCTGTGAAAAAATCATTAATGTTGGAGTTTTTTTTAAAATTAATTTAAATTAAGTAAAAAATAAACTTAAAATTTTTAATTTTTTTATTAATCGAATTTATAAAAGAAAAAATCGTAAAATTGCGATTTCATAAGAAATAATTATTCGATTGCGCTCAAATTTCACAGGAATATATTAATTCATAAAATTAAGGTTCTGTGAAAAAATCATTACAATAGGATAAAGCATTTCGGTGTTATAAGTCAAAGAATTAATTTAAAAAAGAAAAAACCCGTAAAATTTCAATTTTCACGAGAAATAATTTTTCGATTGCGCTCAAATTTCACACGAATATCTTAATTCATAAATTATGGTTCTGTGAAAAAATTTATTAAAATCGGATAAAGCATGTAGGTGTTATAAGTAGAAGAAATTTTTCAAAAATCGAAAAAAATCGTAAAATTGCGATTTTAATGAGAAATAATTTTTCGATTGCGCTTAAAAACGTGGCAGTTCTGAGTTTAGAGATTCGAAGGCCACCATAAAATTTCATCGCAATTGGAGTATCGGTTTATCCGGAATCGTGCGGACAAACACACAAAAATACATAAAAAAAAAAGAAAAAAAAACCATTCCTGATTTTTTCTCCAGTGTAGTGAAATGGAATCTTCGCGACGCTCGCTACGCTCATCCAATAAAAATGTTATAGTTATTATTTTTTAATTTTGAATATTGTATTGTGCTATGTTATTATGGAAAATGTAAAAATTTCGAAATACCCATGCGTGACAAGGGTTCAGGTGATCTATGTATTTAAACTTAGGAAATAAAACTGTATTGTATTGTGTACTGGTGGGAGGGAGAGGAAGGGGGCCAGGAATGCAGCTAAGATGACGAGGGAGTTTGATTTGATTGGATATCGCTTAACGTCTCATATTTATGCAACTTGGCTAATCGAGACGAAGGGAGGGACGTAAGGGATGACGCGGGGGGACAAGGGGTGGACAGGCCTGTGCTGGTCAGAACCAGCCACAAGCATATGGGGAGGGCAGGGGTTCCCCCACGTCGTGGTCGTCTTCGTCTGTATCAAGGATACTATTATACACTTCGTGTCTGTATCATCATCCGTCCGTGTTGTCATTGTCGTCGCCGTCGGGGAGGTAGTCAAAGGGAAGGGAAAGTTCCCCGACGACGACCCAGAGCTCGCCATTAGTTCAGGACGATACACTCCCTACTCACGGGCCAAACCACGAGAAGGTATAGCGAGTTGGATTTTGATGAGGATGCGATTAGATTGTGAAGCATCAATCGCTGGAAAACAACAACTTTGAATTTCTTGCCTTGAACAAAACAAAAAAAGTCTAGCTACAAGAAATTGCACGTGTGATCTCTTTCTCTGAGAAGTTCTTTGATCTACTGGTATTTGGTTGTGTTTTTCTTGTGTTTTATAGGCTCTTTGTTTACGTATTTGCATAGATTTGCCCATCCAGCTCCTGTCAATCTTCCATCGAAAAGCTTCCTTGAGTGTGATCGATGCTTTTTAAATCAAATCATCGTCGTATTAACCAAGATGAGTGCTCGAAGTGTTTTGCAGACGTTTGAAACGTACCAAAAAGCTCGAATGACGTTTGTGCAAACAGTTTGTGATCTCTCTGTGCGCGCCGAGAGCCTGGAATTTCCTGGAAGAAGCTGGAGCTCTGGACCTACTCAAACCGCTCCTCACAGACATTGTTCCGTCCCATCCAGCAACACGCAGCACTAGCCTTGGGACGTCTGACCAACCACGACGAGAAGGTGGCCGAATCCTTCGTCAGGAAAGACGGCCTTCCACTCCTTGTGAAGAACATCAATAAACAGACGAAATTCTACAAGCGTGCCGCGCTGACCGCGTTGCGCGCCGTCAGCAAACACTCGCCGGAGATGGCTCAGGTTGTCGTTGACTGTGGTGGACTTGAGGCGATGGTCGTGTGCGTGGAGGACTTCGATACAAACGTGAAGGAAGCAGCTGCTTGGGGGCTGGGCTATATCGCCAGACACAGCAAACACCTCTCGCAGCAAGTGATTGACTCGGGGGCCGTCCCTCTTCTGGTGCTGGGCTTCCAGGAACCCGAGCTGTGCCTGAAACAGATCTGCGCCTCGGCCCTCGCGGACATAGCCAAGCATTCGCCGGAACAAGCCCAGACGTGTGTGGACGCCGGGTGTATACCCCACCTTGCCAGAGCTATCGCTAACCAGGACACCAAGCTGAAGCGGCAGGCAATGCAGACACTGGCGGCGATCGCTAAACACTCCCTTGAGCTGGCCGAACTTGTGGTGGAGGCGGAGGTTTTCCCCGATCTGCTCATCCACTTGGCTCACCCCGACGATATGGTCAAGAGAAACGCGGCGACACTCATCAAAGAGTGCATTAAACACTCGCTTGAGCTTTGCCAGATGATCACGAACATGGGCGGAGTGGCGGCACTGGTTGACTTCATCCAGAAGACTCAGAGTGGCACCCGTCTACAGGGGTCATGTGTATCGGCTACATCGCCGCGTCGTCCGAACACTTGGCGTGGGTCATAATTGGCTCGAAAGGAGTCTCCGAGATGGACTCTGTCTTGGACAACGAGAAGGAAGATCACGTCTTGGCGGCGACCATCTGGGCGCTCGGATGCATCGGGAAACACAGTCCAGAGCACTCGAAAGCGATCGCTCTCTGCAACACCTACCCAAAGATCTTACGGATGTACCTCAGCAAGGACACCTCACAAGACCTGAAGAGCAAGAGCCACGCGACCTTGAAGATGCTGCTGCAGAAGTGCATGCACATCCCCGCCCTCGAGCCGCTCCATGCCTGACGCTCCACCGCACATCCTTCAGCACCTGCTCGCGCAGTTCAGCAAGATCCTACCCCACGACGCCAAGGCGCGGCGCTATTTCGTCACCAGCGGCGCCTTGCGGAAGATGCAGGCGATACACTGCGAGCCGGGCACACTCCTCATGGAGTACATCATGAACATCAACTTCTGCTTCCCGGAGGAGGTGATCAGGTACTACTCGCCCGGGTACCCGGAGACGCTGCTCGAGCGCGTGGAGCAGTACCAACCCCAGCTGCCGACCATGTTCCCCACTGAGCCTCAGGAACCGGACCGACATCTCACTGACAGGGAGAAGCACGGCAGTCCCAAGAACATCTCCAAAGATAATATCAGGGAAGCCAGCAGGAACCATTCACACCCCAGTCAACAAGAAATGGCGGCAGCTAAATAATGATGGTACACCGCATTGATTTTTAACGTTTATCTAATTTATATTTATATTTTCAATCACATGTGTGTACATGTTGCTAGCCTATGCTTTTTTTGGAAGAGAGTGAGTAACTTAAATTTTCTTAATATTTGTAACTTACGCCCCAAGTGCACGTTTATAGTCGAGTTTAAAACGCTATACTGTAGGTACCTAGCGTGCAGAACTACGCTTAAAGAGTAACAGTATTCGGTATTCCTATCGTGTTGAAATAATTTTTCCTTATGCTTAGGCCAAACTGAATGGGAAAATGTTAATAAAATAAACGATATCGAAGAACCGTTACGTACGATGTTTTGTTTGGTAGATACCGTATATATTTTTGTTGCCTAGAGAAAAGTAGCCAAGGCGTGCAAATCATTTAAAATAAATACATGCTAATTAATTAGTATGCCTAGAGGCTACCGCTCAGTAAGTAAGGCATAAGTTACACGAACTGATTTTAAAATTTGTTTGATGTTTCTTTTATTTATTTTTATCTTATGGTGAGGAGATGGCACTATTAATGTGCCTTGATGTATGCCTATGTAAATTAATGTGGCACACCTATTTAAATCTACTGTACGATCCTCCACATAGCCAAACATAAATATGGTTCAATACTAGTTAAATCAAGTTATTAATAATGCTTCTGATTACTGAATAATATACAAAACTTTCTAGGATCGGTTCAAAATATAAAGCCTTGCAAGCCGGAGACCTGGGTTCAATCCCCGATAGACTTGGATTTTTTTTAGGTTAAATTAAGTTCAACTGTTCAATGACTAATAATTGGTCCATGAAAACGTAAAGTATGCTAATAATAATATTGTTCTACGTACTAAGGCATTTTCCACAAATAGGGTATAGCTATTTGTGAATATATACTAGGAAAACGCTCAAGTCCCCCCCGCGTTAGGATGAGCTTTTTTGTAATTTTTTTTAGTTTGCTAGGACCATTTTTTCCCTTTGCAGTGTTTTTTTTGAAGCATTGTGGTGATTTTTGTCGAGTTTCAAAATGTTACTTGTTAATAGTTTTATAAACCAAAAAAAAAAAAAACTCATTAAAAACCCTTTTATTCTATGGATTCTGGCTAACTTTTTCATTTTTTTCTTTAAAAGGACTACATCACAATAACCTTAAATGTCTATGAAAAATATGAACGTTGTAGCCCCACCCGTTTGGTCGAATGGGCCCCCAAATGTCGAAACCTAAAAAAATATCATTAGTGAATTTAAACAATTAAAAAAATATCGGGAAGATTCGCTGGGGGAAATGGTTGATACCGCTCGGTCACCGGGTGTCAAACCTGGGACCGGAAGCAAAAAAACAAACAACCCTTGGGCAAGGTTTTCTTCGTACGTTTGTTAGGAATTAATCACCGTTTTAGCCTCGATGTTGGGCTAAAATTAATGTCTCCTAAATTTAGCTGAAGTTGGGAAATTTTTTTAAATCGGTTTCGTTTTTTTCGAAACCCTTTGAAACCTTAAAGATTTCTTTTAAAATTAGACATTTGTTAGTAAACAAGCGGGACGCATTGGCATATAGTGGGGACATGGAAATTCCGGGCCGAAAAGGTGAAAAGCTATGTTCGGGTATCAATCGATTCGTATTGATCGATAGATAAAATTTCAGGGTGAGAGTCTTGTTTTTTTTGGCGAGCCCGGCCCATATCAAAAACAAGATGGCCGCCGCTTTCAAATTTTTAACTAGCGTATTTTCGTAATATTTGACCGATTTCATTTAAAAGGTCCCATTCGAAAGGTAAATAAAAAAAAATTTAAATTAATGAAAAAATTTTCACAAAAATTCCATTTTTTGGGGTTATGTTAAAAAAACTCTAACTTTTTTACTTTACACTTTCTCTTTTAGGAACGATATTTACTGGGTAAAAAGTTTTACTTTGCTTAATTGCTTTTTTTGGTAGTTTATTTCTATTGTTTATAATGAATCCATATTTAATTTTCTGACAATTATAGCCTTAGTTTATGAATTAAAGCGATGGCATGTGTAGATGAATTATGCTACTACGGTGATTTTTATTTTTCAAATAAATTTTTCGAGGCCAATTGGTGAAACTTGATTTTTGGGTTAAATCGATTTGTTAAAACCGAATTTAAAAAATTTTGAAGGGGAAAATTTTTTGTTTTTTTTACTGAGACCTTCCCTGGGCAAAAAAAAATGGCCCCGCCCATTGAACTTTTTAAACTAAAAATTTTTAAAAGTTTTTTCGCCGTTTAAATTCAAAGGTCCATTAAAAAGGTAATAAAAGAGCTACAAATTTTATATAAACAATTTTTCCAGAAAGTTTAATTTTTTTAAGGTTTTTTTGTTTTGAGATTTTTGTTTTTTTCCTTTTTTTCAGAGCACAATGGGTAAACAACTATTGGGGGGAATCATCGAGCGTTTTGAACCCGTGATTTTAAAATTTTGAGGGGAAAAATTTCGATTTTTTACTGGGGCCCCCCCAGGCAAAAAAAAGAGGGGCCGCGCCAATGAATCTTTTGACTCCATATCTTAAAATTTATATCCGTTTTTTAAAATTTACGTATCCGTTAAAAAGGTAATTAAAAGAGAAAAAAGTATATATTATCATTTTTGTTGAAACTTTAAATATTTACTGGGGTTTATTTAAAAAAAACCAAATTTTTTCCCCACACTCGTCTGGGTATGGAACTTATGGCGCATTTTTATATGCAAAAACGGTTTTTGAATATGTTTGGCTTGTTTATCCGTACATATCTTTTTATGTTTTCATGGCCCTTACATTTTTGTTCCGACAATTACCCCGGGAATAATTTTTTAAAAGCGAGGGTTTGAAATGAAAAATATATGCTCGAGTATTTTTGTCTTGATTTTTTTAAACACATTTCTTAGAGGCACAATAATTGATAAAAAGGTTTATTTATCTGGTATAATCGATTCGTTATAAAAGTACTTTAAAATTTTTATGAGGTACCCGCGCAAAAAAAAAAAAGATGGCCCCCGAAAAAAAATTAAAGATTACATATATTCTAAGATATTGACAGATTCATTTCAAGGTACCGTTGGAAAAGGTAAATTAAAGGAGCAAAAAAATTAAATTTGCAATTTTTACAAAAATTTTATATTTACTGAGGTTTTCTTGTTACTACCTCAAATTTTTACTTATGGGAAAAAATATAAAAGATATATGTATATATTTTGTTTTAAAACCCTTTTTTTTATAGTAAGCGACTTTGACGCTGTTATTTTGGGACCATAGACAGAAATTAAAAAAAGTTCTCCACCGGGGATTGAACCCGGGACCCGATGGAAAGAGTATGAAGTATGCCATACTTTTGGCCGACGAAAAACTCTAAAAACCCCAAAAAATTAATTTTTTAGACAGAAATTTAAAAATACCTCCACCGGGGTTTGAACTCGGGACCCAGCTGTCATGTCATACTCTTTCCCAAATGGTCCCGGGGTTTAATCCCCGGTGGAAGAACTTTTATTAATTTCTGTCTATGTACCAAAATAACAGCGTCAAAATCCTTACTATAAAACTAAGGTTAAAAAAATATATAATATATACTTATATTTGTTCCTAAATTAACAATTGAGGTAGTACAAGAAAACCTCGTAAATATAAAAGTTTTGTAAAAATTTCAAATTTTACTTTTTGCTCCTTTATTACCTTTTCCAAAGGGACCTTTGAAATGAAACTGTCAATTTTTCTTAAAAAAATTAATCTTTAAAGTTTTTTTCGGGGCCCATCTTTTTTTTTTTTTTGCGACGGGGACCTCTCAAAATTGTTAAAAATACGTTTCAAACGAATCGATTTTACCAATACAAATCCTTCATCAATTATTGTGCCTCTAAGAATGGGTTTAAAAAATCAAGATCAAATACTCGATGCTAATTATTCATTTACACATACCGTCGCTTTAAAAACTTATCTCGGGTATATTTGTCGAAAATAAAATGTAAGGACCATTGAATACATAAAGAGATATCTACGGATAAACCCAAAAATATTCAAAAAACCTTTTTGTCATATAATATATGCGCCATAAGTTCCATACCCAAAAGACAGTGTGGGAAATAATTTTAGGTTTTTGTAAAATAAACCCCAGTAAATATTAATGTTTCAACAAATGAAATATATTCTTTTTTCTCTTTTTAAATTTCCTTTTCAAAAGGTTACTAAAATTAAAAATCGATATATACTTTTATGATATGCGAGTCAAAAGATTCTTTGGGGCGGCCCTCTTGTTTTTTTCCATGGGGAAAGGGCCCCAGTAAAAAAAATCGAAATTTTTCCCCCTAAAAAATTTTTAATCACGGTTCAAAACGAATCATTGATACCCCATCATAGTTGTTTCACCTATTGTGTCTGAAAAAACGTTAAAAATACAAAAACCTCAAACTACATAACCTTAAAAAAAATTTAAATTTTTGGAAATTGTTGTATATCTTGTCTCTTTTTATTACCCTTTTTAATGGGACCTTTAGAATTGAAAACGGGGGGAAAAACTTTTAAAGTTTTTTGTTAAAATGTTCAATGAGGCGGCCCTCTTTTTTTTTGCCCAGGGGGAAGGTCCCCAGAAAAAAAACAAATTTACCCTTCAAAATTGTTTTTGTTCGGTTTATAACAATCGTTTATACCAAATATCTAATTGTTTCACCAATTGTGCCTCGCAAAATGTATTTGAAACATAAAGATACACTGTAACATATTTCATCTACCATGCCTCGCTTCAATTACATAAACTCAGGCTATAATTTAAAAATTAATGCATGGATTCATTATAAACACATAGAAATAATCTACCAAAAATGAAATTTAAACAAATGTAAAACCTTTTTACCTAGTAAATATCGTTCCATAACGAGAAAGTGTAAGTAAACAGTTAGGAGTTTTTGTAACATAATCTCAAACAAATGGAATTTTCGTGAAAATTTGTTACATTAATTTAAATTTCTATCATTTACCTTTCGAATGGTACCTTTGAAATTGAAATCGGTCAAATACTTACGAAGATACGCTAGTTTAAAATTCGAAAGCGGCGGCCATCTTGTTTTAGATATGGCCGGTCTCAGCCAAAATATCAAGACTCTCACCATCGAAATTGTTTATCTATGGATCAATACGAATCGATTGATACCAGATACATAGCTCTTTCACCTTAGCTGCCACGGAAGCATGTTTTCATGCCCTATGCTCCCCCACTAATAGGGTCCTACGTCGTGAACCCGACCAGCCTCGCTTCCGGCAAGGAACAAGATGGAATCCCTCAGTGGAACGACGCGAGGGTGCGAGGGTGCGAGGGTGCGAGGGTGCGAGGGTGCAAGGGTGCAAGGGTGCAAGGGTGCGAGGGTGCAAGGGTGTAGGGACAAGAGTGCAAGAGTGCAAGAGTGCAAGAGTGCAAGAGTGCAAGGTGAAAGGGAAAGGGTGCAGGGGTGAAAGGACGCGAGGGTGAAATGTGAAAGGGCGCGGGGGTGCAAGTGTGCAAGGGTGCAGGGTGAAAGGGGTGAAAGGGGCAGGTGCAAAGTGAAAGGGGTGAAAGGGCGCGAGGGTGCCTTTTGATAATATAAACAGTCATGTGGGGCCATCGTATATAATGTCTTAGAAACAAAAACTTTAAATTTGTGGGGAGGCACTCCAAAAAATTAAAAACCCTAAAAAACAGTAAAAATAAGTTTTTATGTTTTAAAAAGCCCAAACGCTAGTCCTATAGCATTGAGTTGAACTTTTAGTTCTAAAGTCAAACCCGAAAAAACCCCCAACGTAAAACGAAGAATCGAGACTGGCACACACATAACAAAAACTTGTAAAAAATACGCCAAACCTTAACCCTAAAAAGGAAAGAGATTAAAAAAGGGCCAAGCTCATCTACCCTTCCACATTTGCGCATTCTTAATTCTAAACGTACAGTGTCCCAAACAGCATCCTCGAAAAGCTTGGCAAAATAAATTTGCGATTTTTTTAACGAAATTTTTTCCCAAAGTTTTTTTTTTCTAATTATTTAAACGTAATAACATGCAAATTCTTTTTTGCCAAGCTTTTCGAGGATGCTGTTATGGGACACTGTACGTTTAGGGGGGGGGAAAGGGTAATAGCTTTGGCCCTTTTTTTTAGATCCTTCCTTTTGAGTGTGAAAGGGTTTTGGGCTGTTTTTTCTCAATTTTTTTGTTATGTGTGTGATCTCATTACTTTTTAAAGTTCCTTAAAAAAATTTTTGCAAAAATATAATATTTTTATCAAATTTGATTTAAATTCTATGGTATTAGCAGTAACAAAATAGGATGTAAATATCTAGACCGGTTCAGTACATCCGGGGGAGGTTGGATAAACCCGGTATAAAGACGGGATAAGGACTGGACCCCAATTCTTGAGTTCGTGGGGGGGTGAGTTGAAACGCAATTTAAAACAAAATCGTTTTCGTTTTTTGAAGGGAAATTGGGGATTTTTGAACGGGATCGTGGAAAACGTCATGGGGTTTGAGTTAAAGCATTGATATTAAATTTAAAACCCCCTTTGACTAAAATTAGCAGTCCCTATCCCCGCACAGGCGCGAGCGTAGCAAATTAAGACTCAACCGGCCCTTTCAAGATGGCATTTGGGGTTTTAATTTATCTTTTTTTAATGCAATAAGTTTTTCTGATTGTTTGATATGGTTTTTTGCTTGTGCAGCATGGTATAAACAAAAAAAACAATACGAAAGGGTTGCATTTAGTAACATTTGTGTTAAAGGCTAGTATGCTTAACCTGTCAACCTGGCGGCAATCTTTAAACTATTTTACCCAAATCGCTCCCTTTGATTAAAATGTAAACTGTCATTTTTAAGATGGCTCTAATTGTACCGGAAGTGGACCACCGACTGCTGGTCTAGCCAATTAATAGATGTCTATGGTTTAAAAGTACACGAAAACCAAACACTTTAAAAAGATTTGCGTAAGCAAAGAGCTCGAAAAATTCTATATTTTTCTAATGGGAGTGCCTTTTAAAGCGGGCCAATCGAAAGACAAATTTTGAAATGATTTATTTTTGCAATTATGTAAACAAAAAGTTGAGCAATTTTATATCAGAACTATGTTTGCTGGGCCCAGGTTGGCTAGCTTGTCAAACATGTAAAGTAAGTATAATTTTATCTATCCTATACCAAATGGAACTTTAGACCCCACTTTTGCATTATAAATAATTTTTTTCCCCTCTGGGGCCCAGGCCAGGGGCGGTTTTTTGATTTTTTTATAGAGTATAATGACACCTTTTTCTCGTTCCCCACAAAGAAAAAATTTTAAAAGTCCCCTATTTGTTTACGTATCGCACTTTCCCCGCCTAACTTTTGCTTATACCGTAAACAATGCCCAAGTAACTAGGGTTTACTTGTTGATTGTATGCCAAGTGTTTAAGGCTTATTTTAAAACCTTTATTTGGAAGCCTTCCAACAAATTTTTTTCACTTTTTTTTTTTCAAAAGAGACTATATTTCTATAACCTTAATGTCCATGTAAAATATGAACATTGTAGTCCCACCCGTCTGGTCAGAATCGGGGGCCGACGTATTAGATGTTAGCAGTAGTAGGCAGTAGTGGGCAGTAGCTAACATCCTTAAGTGATTTTGAGCATGTTTCAAGCCATTTTTTCACCAAGAAGGATAATCGTACCCCAATAAAAATTTGACATGTGTTGTCGGGTACCTAAATCCCCTCGATTGTGATAGTTTTCAAGTTCACATCACGTTACATGACGGCTGGGTAACACCTCGAAATCACCCCCAACTCTGCTTCGTGTATAACGTGCTTGAATATGTAGCGCCCCCCCGCTTGGCTACGCCCCCCTAACGGGCACCTAGATTACAATTTCCCAAATACAAACAATCCTATTCCTATTCTAAATTTAGATTCTTTGTTAGGTGAGCTAATACAGGTCTATAAAGGGACCAAATTTCAAGGTTGCATTTGGACTTGGTTATGTTCCTAGAATCTGAGCCAGTGGTCAAGGCACGGTGATAGCCGATGCCAAATGCAGCTGTTTCTTTTTACCATACAGTGCATGCATGTTTAAAATATTGTCGTTGATAACGTTTGGAGGAAGGAATTTGTAATGCGTTGTGCAGTTTTATAAGGGTAGCGTTATTTGATGCACGAACAAATGCATCTGGTACGTCAATACATCATATATCATAAATATACATCATACATAATACATCATACATACATCATACATACATCATAAAATCATAAGATATACATCATAAATACTCTTATCATTCTTTTCCCGGGGTTTGAAAGTTCGAAACAGCGCTATTTCTCTCTTCAGAAAACATTATCATACTCCGTATCATAATATCCAATATCTATCCATTGTTTTTACGAAATTCAATTTGCTCTATTTTCAGTATAATATATCCAACCAAATACAAAATTTGTAAAAAAAAAAAAACGGCAGCCAAGCTTTTCCTTCAAAAGTCTCCGGCTGTGAATGCTGTGAGATATAGAAGTTGAGCCAAGCTTTTTATTCTTTCTCCCTAGTTTCGCTTTTAAAATAAGTAAGTTTTATTTTCGCCTGTTGACGAGCGCCAAGCCAACGATTTTTGTGGTAAAAAAAGTAAATTTTTAAACTCGAAATAAAAAAAATGGCTTGGCCATGAACCAAATTCAATGGCCAAGGCAATTTTTTTTATGATTTCGAGTTTAAAATTTTACTTTTTACCACAAAAATCTTTTGGCTTGGCGCTCGTCAACAGGCGAAATGATCTTACTTATTTTAAAAGCGAAACTAGGGAGAAAAAATAAAAAAGCTTGGCTCAACTTCTATATCTCACAGCTTCACAGCCGGAGACTTTTGAAGGAAGGCTTGGCTGCCGGTGTTTTTTTTTTACAAATTTTTGTTTTTGGGTTTGGATATTACATCTTTTTGTTGTTCGTTCGCTATCAAGGTGTGAATGATTAAATTTGATGAGTTCAAAGTTTTTTTTTTATGATTTTTGGGCCCACGGTCCCCCCAAAGATACCCCTTAAATAAATAAATAAATTTTTATTTACAGACTACCCACTCAGTTATATAACTGATTTTCAGTGGGGACTTTAAATCAAAGCAAACCAAGCCAACCCTGCAGGCCCCGACGCAATCGACGAGTGAGCGATAACCAACCAAAGATCGATATTTTTAATAGGAAATATATCAATCATGGTATGGACAGTGCGAACACCCGCGGATCAACGCCAGAAATCAACAAGGCCCGATTCAGAACAACTCTGAAATTTATTATGTGCTTCGTTGCTAGGACGGCTCCAAAGTCACCGTTTACAAACTCCTAAGACAAGAACTGATAGACTTTTAAATCCAAATCAGAAGTTAAAAAACTTCTGACTTGAGCGGGAATCGAAACCCTGGCCCTTCTGCATTGGAAGGGAGATACGCTAACAACAAGACCACGCACTAGCACTAGATATTTATAATGGTTAAGAGCATGTTTTAATTTCAAGCTTGTATACAAATTACTACGCCTGAGTAATTACGCGTTTTTTATTTTGCTAGGACGGCTCCAAAGTCACCGTTTACAAACTCCTAAGAAAAAGAACTGATAGACCCTTTAAATCCAAATCAGAAGTTAAAAAACTTCTGACTTCAGCGGGAATCGAACCCTGGCCCGTCTGCATTGGAAGCAGATACGCTAACAACAAGACCAACGCACTAGCATAAGCTCTAGATATTTATAATGGTTAAGAGCATGTTTAATTTCAAGCTTGTATACAAATTACTACGCTTTGAGTAATTACCGTTTTGATTTTGCTAGGGCGGCTCCAATCACCGTTTACAAACTCCTAAGACAAGAACTGATAGACTTAAGTCCAAATCAGAAGTTAAAAAACTTCTGACTTTAGCGGGAATCGAACCCTGGCCCTTCAGCATTGGAAGCAGATACGCTAACAAACAAGACCAACGCACTAGCATAAGCACTTGATATTTATAATGGTTAAGAGCATGTTTAAATTTTAAGCTTGTACAAATTACTAACGCCTGAGTAATTACGCGGGTTTTTATTTTGATTTTGATTTTGATTTTTGATTTTGATTTTCCCCGGTCCCAATTGCCCGGTTTTTTTTATATGAGGTACATCTGAGTGTGGCCCCAAGTTTCAAAGTTCTAAGATGAACCGTTTTTCCCCCGGTATAAGCGTATTATTCATAAAGAGTACGGAATTACCTACTTTTGATAATTTTGTTTTTTTTTTCCGGTACCCGTTTTAAACCCAATTTTGCTTTCCATATTCAAAGTGATAAAGAATGAGAGATATCAAAATGTATTCCCGTTTTTAAACATCTCAGTTGTACGTTTTCTTTTTAATGATTCATTTCTTAAAGTTCAGATATGTTTTTTGTCATTTTTTGGGCCCATGGGCATCCCAAATTTAGCCCCTTGTGTTTTTTGGGCGCAAGATATTTTTTAATGGTTTTAAAAGCATGTTAAATTTCAAGTTTGTACAATTACCCCGCCTTTGTAATTACGCGTTTTTTATTATCATCCAAATTTTGATTTTTTTCTCCGGTCCCTGTTACCCGTTTTGGTTTTGAAAGCAAAAGGCACTGCGTCTGAAATACACCTAAGTGTGGTCCAAGTTTCATAGTTCTAAGATTTACCGTTTTCCTCTGTAGGCTAAAGAACTCTCCGCGGAGAACTGCCACCCACCCACCCACCCACCCACCCACCCCCCAACCACTAGCCACCAGCCACCAGCCCACCACCAGCCTTAAGGGAATTTGCGATGTTTTAGAGCCTTTTTTAACACAGAACGAGTTGTCGGATCGGGGTTTATTTTTTTTTTGGTATGTCATGGACCACATACCAGGGCATATCCGAGTTTCAAAATTGTAACTCTTTCGGGGGGGGCGTGTGCAGATACTGAAAACCCCTAACTCTTGTAGGTTAAAATAGGGCGGAGTTCGGTGTCGCCTAAGCATCGCATCGCTTGTCTGCCGGGGGACGACCCCTCGCCCTAGATAAGCACGGAACTGATTGTCCCATTGAAAACTTGGCGAAGGTGCCGAGTACGGAACATGCCACGACACAAAGGTCATCATTGGATGAGCGTAGCGAGCGTAGCGAGCGAAGCGAAGATTCCATTTCACTACACTGGAGAAAAAAATTTCCCGGGAAAGTTTTTTTTTTTCTTTCTTTCTTTCTGTATTTTTTTTGTGTTTTGTTAACACGATTCCGGCTTAACCGATACTCCCGATTGCGATGCAATTTGATGGAGACCTTCGAAATCTCTGAAATTAGAACTGCCACGTTTTTTGAGCGCAATCGGGAAATTTTTTCTCATAAAAAACGCAATTTTACGATTTTTTTTTTTCGATTTTTAAAAAATTTCTTCGACTTATAACACCACATCTTTATCCGATTGTAATGATTTTTTCACAAACCTTAATTTTTGAATTGAGATATTCGTGTGAAATTTGAGCGTAATCAAAAAATTATTTCTCATGAAAATCAAAATTTTACGTTTTTTTTTCTTTTTTAAAACAATTCTTTGACTTATAACCCTATATGCTTTATCCTATTGTAATAATTTTTTCACAGAACCTTAATTTCATGAATTAATATATTCGTGTTAAATTTGAGCGCAATCGAATAATTATTTCTTATGCAAATTGCAATTTTAACGATTTTTTTCTTTAAAAAAAATTACGATTAATTAAAAAAATTAAGTTAATTTTTAATTTTTTTAAATTTAATTAAAAAATTTAAGTTATTTAATTTAATTTACTTTAATTAAAAAAATCTTCGACTAAGTAATGATTTTTTCACAGAACAACAGAAAATCCGCGTAACACATGGCATCTCAATGCACCATATACGCCCCATCCAACAACGCGGCGGGACTTAAGCGTTTTCCTAGTCAAGAACATTTTATATCATCCTTGTTGAATGAAGCTTTAGTACAATGCCAAGAAATAAACGCATGTCAATCGGAGGTCGTGTTCGGTTTTCATCATGAAGTGATACTCGCAAATGAGGACGACAGACAGAAAAGTGATGCTAATAGGTTAGCTTTGCTCACTGAAATTACTCATCTACTGTTTACTAGGGAAAACGCCAAAGTCGTGGTTAGACGAGTGAGTGAGCCAGGTGTTGAGTACCCGGGAACATTCCATTCCTTCCCCTCCCTAAGGTTTTGGGTCTATAGAGTAGCTCATTATGGCCTTACAGTTGACGCGCCTTATACCAACTAAACTCAAACCCCTTATATTTATACTTGTCAACTAAAAAGCATGCAATCGCTTTTTCAGGTGCGTTGTTGGATGAGCGTAATTTTTTAAGAACGATGTAGCGTAAAATTGCGATTTTCATAAGAAATAATTTGTGATTACGCTCAAATTTCACATGAATATATTAATTCATAAAATTAAAAATCTTTAAAAAAAACATTACAAACGGGTAAAGCACGTCGGTGTTATAAGTCAAAGAAATTTAAAAAAAAACGAAACAATCGTAAAATTGATTATTATTATGAGAAATAATTTGTCGATTCCGCTCAAATTACACACGAATATATCAATTTATAGGTTATGTAAAAAAATCATACAATTGGATAAAACATATAGGTGCTATAAGTCGAAGAAATTTAAAAAATCGAAAAAAATCGTAAAACTGCGATTTTCATAAGAAATAATTTTTCGATTACGCTCAAATTTCCCACGAATATATTTATCCATAAAAAAGGTTCTGTAAAAAAAACCCATTAAAATCGAATAAAGCATGTGTGTTATAAGTCGAAGATTTAAAAAAAAAATCGAAAACAATCGTAAAACTGCGATTGTTATGAGAAATAATGTTTCGATTGCGCTAAAAAAAGTGGCAGTTCTAAGTTTACTAGAGATTTCAAAGGCCTCCAGAAACTTTCATCGCATGATTGGAGTATCGGTTAGCTGAATCGGTTAACAACACAAAATACAAAAGAAAAAAGATAAAGAAAGAAAAAAAAC
>JAMZAV010010625.1:0-22426 GCA_024449915.1 Sweltsa coloradensis
CAACACTCCCAAACATTTTTGGGGAAATTTGTCCCCGGCCCCAGCCCCCCCGATTGCGCTGCATTTATATGAGACGTTGAGCAATCCAATCAAAAAAATCCTCGGGCACAATGGTCACGTTGTGTACATATATTTGGTCTTGTAAACAACATATGTTGGCAATACCGCTCCATCAGCATCTGCCACATACATTATTGATGTGGCAGATTTGCTATGATTCATGATCCTTTCTGAATAATTTGTACCCCGCTTATTTTATTTATTTATTTATTTATTTATTTAACGTCTATCCTATTCAGTTATAAAAACTGATTTACAAAGGAGGACAACTAAATAAATCTAATTACATAGATGCAGACACAACAATGAACTACATTTAAGTAAATATTTGAAATAGTAATATTACAAACAATGCATTAAATACTCAACAAATTTGATAACAAATAAAAAGGATATTAAATGCAATTTATAAATGAATCGAATATATAAAAAAGGGGGTGGGGAATTAAAAGAAAAGAAAAAAGAAAAGAAAAAGAAAACAAAAGAAAAAAGAAAAAAGGAAAGGAAAAAAAAGATAAGAAAAAAAAAAGAAAGAAAGAAAGAAAAAAGAAAAAAAAAAAACATTAAAAAAGAAAAACGAAAAGAAAAAAACTGATTTATTAGACGATCCCACTCAAACGAATATGAGGTTTGCCAAAAATCAGGAACAGCAAATCAGGGAGTAACCAATCTTTCGCGGAAGAAACCACCGAACGCGAATCTTCATTCTTGTGTTCAACCATCATTCTTGTGTTCAAATCTTGATAACAATTTAGTACAAAAGATCTTGACTTTAATATATAATTATATCAGATATATAATTATTTAAAATTGTTCAAGTAAAAAACTGATCACAGCAATGATACAGGACACCTAACTCAAGTTGCAAGTTCCACCAGTGGGCGGCAACCAGACAATCTAGGCAGAAAAATATCAATTGAAAATGCATTGAATACATCAAATCAAAGCAATAATAAACAAACAAAAGAACAGCAAAATCATAAATAAGAACATATGAAATATAAATTAACATTACATAAACACAGTGACAATGCCCACAAATAAATAGTAAAAATCAATTCTTCTTGTTCTTCGATTCATTATCATTGCTTCAATTTTGCTTTTAAATTGTACTATTCCTAGCTCAGTAAACGGCTTCTAATATCATAAGAAATTGAATTCCAAAAGGATACTCCTCTGTACAAGAATGACTTTCTTAATGATTCAGAAATTAATTTAGGAACTTTCAATGAGTACATTAGAATAGAATTTCTATCACGAACAACAAATTGAAAAATATTGGGTAAAATACCTGAATACATACCTTTCAAACTTTGTATGTATTTACCAGTACGCTATATTTCATTCTTTTCCTCAATCGTGAAGCAATCAGATTGTAAATCTTGGCTCATAGGAATTGAATCAAACAGATGGTCAATTCTCTTCTGAAGTACAACATATTCGGTAGAAGGTCTTACTGCCCAAACCACTAAAAAATAATCAATAATAGAGTGAATATAAGAATCTACAAGTAACTTTAACATTCTCTCTGTTACAAACCTCTTCATTCTACTTATAATTCCTATTGCTGATGATACTTTATTACATACATATTCATAATGTTTCTTAAAATTTAAATTACAATCTAAGAAAACTCCAAGATATTTAATTCATATACTCTAGAAATTAGCTTACCATTACAATTCAACGTCAAATGAATATCATTCATGCTTCTATCATTTAGCCTTATGAAAAATCATAAAATTTGTTTTACTATAATTAATATCAAGTTCCCCGAGTTTTAAACCAATCATCCATCCTCTTTAAAACTTCTTGAAGACGTCTTACGATCTCTTCAACATCCACACCTTCTAAATAAAAGACCAAGTCATCAGCATATAAAATATAATTGATTCCTCCCATTATAGTAGATATATCATCTATGTAAAGAATAAATAAAAGGGGTCCTAATATTGATCCTTGTGGTACTCCACAAAATATATTGAATACTTTTGAACTATATTTTGCAAGATTGATAAAAAATTTTCTTTTTAAAAAGTAATCCGCTAATATTGATAACAAATAAGGACTTATGTTTTTAACCTGTTTTTTAGTTTTTATTAAAAGAGGTAAAAAAAGGTACTGAATCAATGCTTTTCCTAAGATCAACAACAAAAACAGCTCCAACCTTACCATTCCCGCTTGTCAATCCCTTTATAGATAAAATCTGTAAATGCTAGAAGGGCACTTTTGCGTTGATTTCTACCTTTCCTAAAACCATGTTGGTTTTTTACTTAAAACCTTCAGATGCTCCACTTATGTAATAACCTCATGTGCAAATATTTTCAATAATTTTCCCTACATTGGAAGAGTTGATATAGGTCGATAAGAATTCCTATCACTCTTTTTACCTTTACCCTTATAAATAGGTGTTACCCTTGCCAATTTCAGCTGTGTTGGGAAATCACCTACAAGAAAGAAATGGGAAATTAGATACGCTAATAATCCGACACTTTCTTTCCTCCGGTATCTTCAGACAAGTTCGTCTCGTCATAATTGACAATATTACGAGCAGGAACACCTTGCAATGAAATTTCAATATGATCGAAATACTGGTTGACTTCATCAAGAGTAGGCCTAACCCCTGCACGAGGCCTTGGAAAACACAATTATCAGACAAAAATTAACAAACATTTATTCCGACCGTGGAGATATGCGCTAATACCTACACTGCCAAAGTTAGAAGCTGTAAGACGGTCTTGCCAAAGTTCTCTCCACACTCCACAGCACACCATCAGATTGAGCCTAAAAGCGAAAATATGATTATAAATGAGCATATTAATAACTTATTGTGGTTACTGGGTGTGGGCCAAGGAAGGCTCGACACGTTATAATTGTTGCTCTAGTTTTGCTTATTATTTTTTCTAGGGCTAGATATTAAAATAATTTTCTATGAAACAATTGTACCTAGTAATTACATTATCGATTTTATACATGCAATGGATTGGATAAAGTACCAAGCATTGTTATAAAGTTGCATTTTAATCCTTTCGGAATATTAATTTATTACCCATTGCAATTTTATCTGTAGGCCTATCTATTCAATACGTTACGGTACGGTCACTCATGAGTCATTCTGTTCCTGGCTCACTCTCCTCACTATAGTGTGCATTCCATAGCGAACTGAGAGTGCCTCAGGGCTCAGGCTACGAAAACCGGTTCCTTTCCCCAGCCGATGTTGGACATCCCATAGAGTAGCTCGTAAATATTTATTGGGCGGTGGTAAGGTTCTGAGATGTGGTGTTCAGTGGAAGGGGGAAGGCAATAAAATATATAATTTCAAATGTGGTGTGTTCTTGACCTGCATTCATTGTATCCCTAAATTACCATATAATTTCGTAAAAATATCGTTCAATAATATACCTAATTCTGAAAATGCATGTTGTTGTAGCTGCTGTGTATTATTTTTATTGTTGTTTTATAGTGGCATGTACGGTTTAGCGTAAGTCTTAACTGCATATGGCTCGCGGAGTAATGGCAAATAACCTATCGATATCGAACTAAATTAACTTGAATAAATAAATTCGAATTAAGAGTCTACCGCTCATTCACGCAACTAATTTTCAGTGTGATCAGGACTTTTAATTAAAATAGGAACGAACCAATTTCAATTTATTTCTGGACAGTCATCATTGTTATTACATAAGTAATACAAAATAGTAAGTAAGTAAGTAAGTAAGTAACAAATCTTTATAGATTGTGTCGCCTAACAATAATTTACAAATATAGATAAATGTATACAGTTAGACAACATAACTTGTACTTACAAAAACACAGCCATAGATATACACAGCTGTACAATAGGATTTAAAAATAACATGCCATTATACAAGAGAATACGGGCACTGATAACCTTAGTGTTGTGTGCCCTTAAACCCTAATAACTAACTAACTAATGCTAATGGTCATGATGTTCACAACTTTCGGTTTGTATAATAGGCTTTACTTTCGTCGTCTGTGCGTCCAGTTTATAGTAACTTGCTTGACAATGGAAATAACATGCACAAGAGGAAGACGATAACGAAGAAAACAAAGGTGCATCGGCGGATAAAGGACGGTCATGAATACGAGTCAATCTCAGTATTCTGGCGGGTTTGTTATGTTTGATTTTCATATTTCTTATGCCGATGGTTCCGGGTTTAAATCCCGGTACAGGCTGTGTTTTCTTTTTTTTTCATTCGATTTGGTATACGAACAATAATATGTTTGCTGGTTACTTTGGAACCGCCATAATCAGCTTGGCACGTATAACTTTGTAACATCAGATTGTTCGTATTTATTTGTCTATTCCGCCTTTTACTATTAAATGTCGGTTATAAATAATAAAATATGTCATTAAAGAGTCAATGACGAAATAAAAAGGTATTTTACGCGGGATTTGAATGCACGTGCGTTTGTGTCAAATATACGTAAATGCGTTCCACCTGTACTACTGTGAATGAATATGAATTTAATTATTTTTTATTTTAATTTTTTATTAGTTGTGTATGTGGCTCTGAGTTGGGAAGGGGAAACCGTAATCGTTGTCAGACCTCAATAAACTTTATGATAGAAAAGGTAGTTTACAACATGGCAATTGAACGAAGGTCTAAGAGAGTTCTTCCACGTAGTGACCGGTGCCCATTAAGGGGGCTCTCATGCACATTTCCCTTCCGCCTTCTTTCATTAATCGCAAATCCATTCTCACCTTTCAATCTTTTTCATCTTATTCTTATCATCAGTGCTGGCCCCCTTAGTGATCCAAACGCTCTCCGCCGTGTTTGCCGTGCGGTGCGACCCGTGTCGGTGGAAAGGGGGATCCTGGCTGCTGAGAGAAGTGCAACCTGAGGGTTGTATGGACCAACACGCAGCTTTGGCCCCTGCTTCATCTAGACGGGTGGTACAGGTTTAGCCCGACCTGTATCAATCGGCAAGTGTCGACATTTGTTGCACACATTGGGTTAGCTTAATTGCTATATCAATTGCGTATCCCTGGCGCCGTTTTCGACGTCCCATTTGAGGCTCCATGGAGGGTGTGGAGCGCAGTAGACGAAGCAAACTAAATTCTATGGCTAATAAAAATTTATCTAAAGGAATTAACTCAAAAAAGCGCAAAGAAGCATCATCAGATGAGGAAGTGCAGGTGGAAGACAACCATGGTATGTTTTGTCACTCCCCTGTACCTTGTTGTCAAACCATCAGGGAGAACATTTTCCAAAGTGAATCCCTTGTTTATTGAAAAGACTCTAGAAGACATGTTTGGGGGCTTTGCCCTCTGTAAAAAAGTTGCGTGATGGATCCTTGTTGATCCATTGTGCAACCGAGAAACAATCGAAAATATTACTGGAAGTGAAAACACTCTGCTCTCTGCCGGTTTCAGTTGATGGACATCACTCTCTTAACGTATGTAAGGGAGTGGTATCTTGTTTTGACTTATTGAATTGTTCGGAACAGGAAATAAAGGAATACCTCGCCAATCACAAAGTTGTTGAAGTGACCAGGATTCAGAGTAGGAAAAATGGATCACTTGCTCCGACTCCTGCACTGATACTATCATTTGCCTTACCTCAGCTACCTACCGATGTCAAAATTGCTTTCTACCGTCTAAAAGTCCGTCCATATATACCAAACCCACTCCGTTGTTTCAAGTGTCAACGCCTCGGCCACACACAGGCCAGATGCACATCAGAAGAAATTTGTCCAAATTGTAGTTTGCGCGCTCACTCCCCTCCTTGTCAGGAGAAGCCGTGCTGTGTAAATTGCAAGGGCCCACATTCTGCTCGATTACGCACATGCCCAATGTGGTTAAAAGAACAAGCAATCTGGAATTATCAATCACGGAAAAATTTCCCCTCTTGAGGCTCGACGGCGCATTGGTTCGGCACAGCCAGTAACCTCTTCCGTTTCATTTGCTTCGGTAGTACAGAGTTCGACCTCCAGCAGTAGAGAAGCAGAACTTCTGGCACAAAACCACGCTTTGCAGGAGACGTACAAACAGTTTGTCTAAAACTGTGCAACAACAGGCGAAACAAATGAAACCTTGACTTGTCAACTCGGTGAAGTCCTTGAATTTTTAAAAATTCAAGAAATTCAATGCCGAATGTGATTCCTATTAAACACTGCTCACCTTCAGAAAAGCAAATGCTGTTACATCAACGCCGCAGATGCACCAGCACGATCTCCTTCAGAGGAGGGTTGTGTTTCTGCACGTAAGCTGAGCGCAACCAGTAGCAACATCTTCCAGCACTACTACTAGTGCATTTAAAAAAATCTACACCAACAACAGTGGATTCTTGATTCCCACTGTTGTTCTTAAACGTGCTCAAACAAATATTGGCACAAAAAACAAAAAAAATCGATCGAAGAAAGTTCAGTTCTTCGGAAGAGGACATGGTTTCTGACCACACTCGTTGAATAAACCTCTCATTAGTATTTTTTTCAAACTTCAAACACCACCCACATTATAGCCAACTTTATCTCGTGGAATTGTCGAGGTTTCTACACAAACCGAGAAGAACTGCAAATCATTGTTAGAGACAGACAACCTAATGTCATTCTACTTCAGGAAACTCTCTTTAAACTCACTGACAATCCAAATTCAAACACTACAACAATATACCGTCTTGATTTCACTGGTGGTGACCGTGCACAGGGGGGTGTCGCCATTATGGTACATGACTCTGTGCATGCCACTCATGTTAATATTAATTCTCGTCTTCAAGTTATTGCAGTTACAGCACATCTGATCACTCCTATCACTTTTTGCTCTATATACATACCGCCATCTTTCAACTTTACCAGAGTTGAGATGGAAGCAGTGATTGCTCAGCTGCCGAGACCGTTTATATTGGCTGGCGATTTTAATGCTCACCATGTAGACTGGGGCTCAACGACATCAGACCGTAGAGGCGATGTTGTGGCAGATTTCGTGCAGAACGCAAACGTTTCCCTCTTAAATTCGGACCAGTTGACACATTTCACAACTTACACTGGAACCTTATCAGCAATAGATCTTGTGATGTGCACACCCATCCTGTCCCTGGACTTGGAGTTAATTACGTTGGATGATCTTCATGGTAGTGACCACTTTCCACTTGAGATACATTTCGCAAACAACCGACCAGTGTTTCGTCCAGAACAACGATGGCAATTACATC
This sequence comes from Sweltsa coloradensis, assembly GCA_024449915.1. NCBI lineage: Eukaryota > Metazoa > Arthropoda > Insecta > Plecoptera > Chloroperlidae > Sweltsa > Sweltsa coloradensis. The sequence goes on from JAMZAV010010625.1 coordinate 7,236, forward strand.
AAGCTGATTGGGGAAAATATCAAGACCTGAGTGAGTCTGCATTGAAAAAAGTAGACTTCACTCGTTTTCGTGATTCCAACGAACTTCTGGCTGAAGTTTGCCATGTTTACTAGATGCTGCATCGTTGCAATACATTGACTGCCGTTAAACAGCGTCACCAACCTGTTCCATGGTGGAACAAAGAATGCGCAGACGCAATTAAAGCCCGGAAAAAAGCTTATAGACAATTCAATACATACCCTACTTCTGAGAACTTGATAGCCTTCAAGCGCCTGAAGGCCAAGGCCCGATACATCATTAAACAGAGTAAAAAGAATTCGTGGAGGGACTACGTCTCCACAATTACCCATAATACAAATTCCAGCACAGTGTGGAAGAAGATTAAGTCTATTTGCGGACGCCCAATGTCTTCTATTCCGGCCATCCTTAACAATGGTGCGCTTGTTACTTCACCGCATGACGTAGTGTCGGTGATTGCCAGTCACTTTGCTTCGGTAAGCAGCAACGCTCGCTACGATGCAGTTTTTCTTCAACGGAAACGAAGAAGCGAACAACAACGGCTTACATTTGCTTCCGACAATACTGAGTGTTACAATCGGCCTTTCACGTTATGGGAATTGCGCACTGCCATCAACTCCTTAAGGAAAACGGCCGCGGGCGAAGACAAGCTCCACAATGAAATGTTCATCCACCTGACTGACCAATCTCTTGAGATTATTCTGCTCTTCCTAAATTCGTTATGGTTATCGGACGGATTTCCTGACGCCTGGCGTAGGGCTATTTTAATTCCGCTTTTGAAACCAGGTAAAGACAAAACTTTACCCGGCTCTTATCGACCCATATCTCTAACTAGTTGCTTCTGCAAATTGTTTGAGAAGATGGTCAATAAGCGCCTGATGTGGCTATTGGAATCTCGTGGCTTGCTTACTAATGTTCAGTGTGGATTTCGACAGCGACGGAGTTCAATCGACCACCTCGTACGTTTGGAAACCTTCATCCAAGAAGGTTATGTGGCTAAGCAGCACGTAATAGGTGTACTCTTTGACATAGAGAAAGCATATGACACAACGTGGCGCTATGCCATATTACAACAACTTCACGAGTGGGATTTTAAAGGTCACTTGCCCAGGTTCATACAGAACTTTCTTCATGATAGAACATTTAAGTACGGATAAATAACATTTATCAGACCCATATGAACTGCAAACGGGAGTTCCTCAAGGATCTGTCCTTTCGGTTCCCCTGTTTGCAGTCGCAATAAACAGTGTCACCTCGTGCATACCTAAGTCCATCATGTCCTACCTTTTCGTCGACGACTTGGGGATTTTCTATAGGTCGGTCAACATTTCCGTTGCCGAACGACATCTACAGATTGCATTGAACAACATCGGTGATTGGGCCCGAGCACGTGGCACAAAATTTTCTGCCGATTTAACACAATGCATTCACTTTTGTCGCAGTCGGAATATGCACGTAGATCCACGTCTTACCCTAAACGGTGTGCAACTTGAATTTAAACCACACGTTCGCGTTCTTGGCTTGGAGTTTGATACTAAACTAAATTGGAGATACCACGTCACAGAATTGCGCAAACGATGAATGTTGAAATTAAATATCCTTAAAGTTCTTAGTAACACTTCATGGGGTGCGGACAGGACATGTCTTTTGCGAATATATGGTTCACTGGTTAGGTCCGTAATGGACTATGCCTGTTGGGTCTACTCGTCGGCCCGTGATTCCATCTTGAAACTTCTCGATACTGTCCATCACAGTGGTCTCCGGCTGGCGCTGGGTGCATTTCGGACGAGCCCCGTCCTCAGCCTGTATGCTGAGGCAGGAATGACCTCCCTTGCAGAAAGACGGAATTACTTGTTGGGCAGATATGTATTGAAGATCCGGGCAATGCGTAACCACCCATCTCATGACGCTCTATTTGATGAGAGATTTGTCCATCACTTCGATACCAAACCTTTGGCGACCCTTCCAGTCGGATTACGTTGCAGACATCTTTTTAGAATTTTAAATTTTGATGTACCCAATCTATTGAGTTTCGTTTTGAGCCAAAACCCTCCATGGCTACTTCCGGAACCTGAAATTCGTTTCGACCTTTGCCGATATAATAAGTCCACAACATCAGATGTAATTTTCCAACGTAGTTTTCAAGCTATTTGTCACGAATACCGTACCTTTAAATTCATTTTCACTGATTGATCTAAACCAGGCTCGAAGGTTGTTTGCGCTTACTATTGTGGCGGCAGTGGTGTTGGTTTCAGACTTCATGACATGTGTTCTGTTTTTACTGCTGAAATGTATGCCATACGAGAAGCTTTGAAATATATTATGAAACAAAGATGTGGAAGCTTCATGGTATGTTCAGATAGTTTAAGTGCACTTCAGGCACTCCACGTCATTTCTCTACTCACCATTTAGTAATTGACATTCAGTTCTTCATGGAGAAACTTCATGCGAGAGGCTACAAAATCATGTTCTGCTGGGTCCCTGGTCATGTAGGTATCTCTGGCAACGAGGAGGCGACTTGGCAGCCAAAGCTGCAACGCAAAACGCTTCTACTGATTTTGACCTCGTACCTGTTCCTGATGTCCACAGTGGGTTCAAGAACCATATGTTAAAATTAGGTCAGGATTGTTGGAATGCTTTGCAGAATAATAAGCTGCGTCGTGTGATGCCTGTTGTATATTAGTCTTTAATGTTGGTAATCTTGTAACCTGAAATTGTAACCATGAACATATTATGTAGCGCCCCTGGCGGTGGTCAATCTAAATAAAGACATACATTGAAACTCAACATGGTGTCAGAAGTGGATAATAATAATATTCGGCCAGAACAATGCATCCCTAGCACGTTTTTTACATCTTTCTATCCCGAAATGCCCATCATGTATGACTTTAAGCATTTCTTTTCTCATAGTACTTGGTACTATGATGAGATCATTTTTAAACAATAATCCCTGTTCTTCAACAATCATTTCCCTATAGTTCCAGTATGGCTTAAGACACTCTTCTACTTCATCGATTTTAGTAGGCCATCCTCTAAAATACAATTGTTTAAGTTTAGATAACACATCATCGTGTTCTGTTTCCCTTTTAAGTTCATGCAATTTATCTGGTGATACTGAGACATTACTTAAGAACATAGCATTCACTTGATACTGAACCTCTTGTTCTAAACTTTCATCTACATCTGTATCATTAAGAAATGCTCGAGACAATGCATCAGCTACATGCATTTCTTTGCCTGGTTTGTAACTAACAATTAAATCATACTTTTGAATTCGCAACATCATGCGTTGCAGACGCATGGTAACTTCAGATAAAGGTTTTTTAAACAATATTTCCAATGGCTTATGGTCAGTTTCTGCTGCTTCTCTCTGTCTAGTTTGAGCAGAGCTTCAATAGCCTTATTGCTAGTTGGTGCTGAACTTGTACCAGGTTGACTCCCAGACCCAGATGGAATAGGATCTTTCCCTGGCCCCAGCCTTGTAACAGTAGATGACAGGCCTGACTCTCTTGCTGCTTTTGCGAGCTCCCTGAACGAAACGTCTTGGGAAAGCTTAAATATTTCCAGCAAGCTTTCTGCTTGATACTCTATTGGAACTCCTCCATGAGCATATTTTGCAAAGACCTTGAACCTTTCCATGTCGAATACTTTCTTAACATTCAAGTATTGCTTCACAGTTTTGTTTATGATGCTCGTCCTGATGTTAGCATCCTTCAAGCCCCTCGTTGCAACTATAGCTGCAACAGCAGCAACATCTGCACACGACACATCCAGGTATTGTCCTCCTGATTGACAACTAGCATTGATGATGTCTATTGTCTGAGCTGGGGTTAGTGTGCGTTCAGCAGCAATTTTGCTAACATCGTCTTTGGAGAATATTGCACCAGCAAGAGGGGTTAGAAGGTAAATCATTGGTGTCATTCCACATGCTATTCTATTGATTTTCGACAGTGTGTCTATTGCAAGAAGGCTTGCTTGTCTAACTGTCAAGACTATTTTTTTATCCTTGACCTCGTTCCCAAGAGGCGGGTTTGCACCCTTAAATGTGCATACAAAAGCTGTGCAAATGGTGGTGGTTTTCCCAGAGACATTTATGAATTGGAAACGCCAGACCTTGTCACCATCCTTCTTTAGGACTTTCCTAGCTTCAGGCCCAACGGTATAGATAATGAAGGATGCGAACTCCACAGCCTTAGATGGTGTCTGTGTATTATGTCTTTCACTGAAGGTGCGACCCCCTTCTTCCATACTTTCTCGTCGTGAAGAGGTTGTATTGGCGCGAGTACGTATAGGGCACACTCACCTCACCCATGCCTATCTTTTTACCAGAGATAAGATTGCTCCGATTTGCAACAGGTGTAATGTGTTGCTATCCGTTCATCATTTGTTGACTGACTGCTCTAAGTATGATGGTTTGAGACTCCAATTGAATTTAAATCTATCATATGAAGAACTTTTGTCTTATGAAAACAGTGAAAAACTTATCACATTTCTTAACCTAAGCAATCTGATCGACAAACTATAACAGATCATATATATTGAAAAAAAAAAAAAAAATCCATGAAGCATGTTGACTTGCTATTCATTATGACGACGTTGGCAACGTTTTTCTGATTATGATTATGATTATGATTTGGTAATTTGGCATTTTCTACATATGACAACTTTAGCATGTATACCTTTTCCCGATTTGACTGTCTACAAATATATCGACCTTTGCAATTCTTTTCATGACAACGATTTGAAAACACATTTAACCTTATTAACCGTATTTTACATTCATACATAGTTAACGAATTATCTTGGAGGCGCGAATAATCTTTGCCGTTGAAGCGCCCTAAAACTACTAATACTAATACTAATACTAATTGAACGAAGGAAGGGATCGGCCAACAGACAACAATAACACAAGGACTCCAACTAGCTGGAACCCCTATTAAGACGACACAAAGAAAGTTGGGGCTAGCCAAACTGTTCTTCATTTGGAAGCAATGCCAAAACAGCTACTCTCAGTCGACTGTAAAATGTACTATGGCCTCGTCGGCAGTAGGCAGTCTGTCAATCGATGAAGTTGCTTGCATATAGTCATCGGGTCCTTTTTTTTGGTAAAGTTATCTTTTTATTAAAATTTATTATTTCAGTCTATCCTATCCAGTTAAGAAACTGATTTACAAAGGAGGACAACTAAATAATTCTAATTACCTACATGCAGACTTTTGGTGCCTCCTGATACAATTGATTTAGTTTTGTACTATTTGATCATCTACCTCTCTTACCACGAACACGTATTGTTTTAAGGTCGTCATCGCCGTAGCTGGTTTTGTCGAATCATTTCGGGCTCATTTTTACAAATTCCACAACCTTCACATGTCCACATTTTTAAGATTTGTGTTTTAGAGCCTGTGGTATACAGCCGTTGCTATTTCATTCGATCCCTTGTTCCGCGAGTCTTCCGTCCAATGATGAATATGCACGTTTTCGACTGTCAGTTTACTTTTTGAACGCCATTCTACGACTGTGAAGTTGTACATGCACAGTTGCCTCGCGTAGTATGCAGCCTGGTTAAAATACTCGGCACCGCATCCAACTGGTCGGTTTACCTTCTATGTGCCCACTAACGTCATTGGCCTGGAGTGGAAGTGGTTGCCAAAGCCAAATTTATCTCTTTAACTGGCGTGCTTGACGTTGCTATTGCACCTACGTTCGCCTGTTCAATTCAGACTACTATGTAGGGAACCCTTATCCTCTCCATATGCTTGTGGCAGGTTCTGACCAGTACAGGCCTGTCCACCCCTTGTCCCCCCCTGTCTCCCCTTACATTCCTCCCCTTTGACAGAAGTATACATGGTAGTAACTTACACGTATAGCAATTATTTTTTCTTGGAGGCGCGAATAATCATAGTTGTTAAACCGCCCTAAAACTACTAATACTCATTCTTCATTTCTCGTTCTATTGGAGGTTCCTCCTTGCTTGGTGACTCCCGGTCTTCGGCCAAAAAGGCGAATCTTATTCATAATTTTAGACACTTCTATTGGGATTGACTTGGGACACCTGGGACCTGGGACACAAGCTGCTTCATATTCGTCGGCTAGGCGCGTAGTAAACAACCTGTGAAGTTAGTTATATGCTACACCATGCACCCTTAGCTCCCTATGCTCTCAGCAAATACCCCATGAAACTTTACGGTGACTATCACATTCTCATCTTTTGCCTGTGAATATAGCAGAAAATCATAGTCAACAGCATACCTCGTTGGACCTGGCCATAATACTTTTGCCTTTTTTTTAGCAATCCAGTTGTATCCTCCACAACAACACGATATTTTGTTGGTCATTTCTATACCTCCATTTACCTCCACATACCTCCACATACCTCCATCCCATCCATCCATCCTCTGCCAAACATTTAGCTTATTGTTTATGGAGAGGCAGGCGTATATAGGTCCTTTGGAATATTGCGTGGTTTAAGATGGGGGACATGAATGATAGAAATTGCACGGGTGTTACATGTATGGATGGATGAGTTTTTTGGGAAGTATTCTAAATGTGTGTACGCACAAAAATAGCGGCAAGTTGTATGAGACTACTGTTCAGAGTAAGTATGCTTAATTTGGGGAAGATTTTACGGCAGGATTTCTGCCATTAGGATCCTGTCTGTGATGATGCGTGTAGCTTGTTTCTGTAGAATCGATCAAATATTTCTTATAATATCGTACTTTTACGATTTTTTTTTACGATTTTTACAAGGTGTGGTAGTATAGGGGCTTGAAGTATGATTATTAGTTACTTCAATTCAGAAATTAAAAAAGTCCGCCCCAACCGGGAATCGAACCACGGATCTCCCGCATTCCAGACAGGCGTCTTAACCCCACTAGACCATCAGGACGGGTACATTTTAAGCTCTGAATTGTAGTTGCATAAGATTTCTTTCATGATCTTTCTTCTGCCAACATATTGCTAAGTTGTTGCAATAGCTTTTTAACAGTATCAAACGCTTCAATTTTCCCAAATAGTTCTCAAACTGGAATGCACTGAATTCGTCTAATGGAGCAAATTTTACCATTTGAGTGTTAAACAATAGCCCTAGATAAAAGCGCTGGCCTAGGGAAGGGACCTTTTTTCATTGCCACAAATGGAAACTCTCAAAAGTCATGTATTCAAAATGGTAGTAATTAGATTAACTATGTTGAACAAGAACAACAAAACACAACAAAAAAATATTTTATTGGAGGGTTTAGTCAAGTCACTCTGCATGTTTCAACAGAATGTCAGAAACAGTTCCCTGAACTTCACGTCTAATCGTCCAGTCGCTTATTGTTTCTAGAAGGGCCCCGATGTAGCTCAGGAAGTGCCTCGTTTCTATGCTAAACCCTCCAATAGAATTGTTCTCAACTGTCTTGCGGCGTTCTGCCATGAGATCTTTGATAGCACTTGCTGACTCAGAGTGGAAGCTTTGTACTTGATTTGCTTGATTTTTTGGTTGGTAGAAAGTGTCGTACATACGTAAAAGCTTTTGAGGTGGTACCGGTATAATAGGAAGTTGATGGTTTATTGGAAAGAAGATTTGTATTTAGTGGTGGAGAAATGGATTGTGGGGAATTGGAATTACTATGATCATTAACAACGTCATTAGACTCATTACTGGGGATCTTTCTTTTGCTGTTGGTGGGAAGATTGATTGCAGTAGTGGTCGAAGAGGGTGAGCTTGTCAATGATGGGCTTTTTACTTGGGCGTTATCCCTTACGTCTCTCCCTTCGTCTCGATTAGCCTAGTTGCACAAATATGAAGCAGGGCCTTCAAATTCCAACTCGACACCTTCTCGCGGTTTGGCCCGTGAATAGGGGAGTTTCACTCCCTGAAACTAATGGCGAGCTCTGGGTCGTCGTCGGGGAACCCCTTCCCTTTGACTACCTCCCCGACGGCGACGACAAAGACAACACGGACGGATGATGACACAGACGGAGACGACCACGACGTGGGGGAACCCCTGCCCTCCCCATATGCTTGTGGCTGGTTCTGACCAGCACAGGCCCGTCCACCCCTTGTCCCCCCGCGTCATCCCTTACGTCCCTCCCTTCGTCTCGATTAGCCAAGTTGCATAAATATGAGACGTAAAGCAATATCCAATCCAAATGAGACATGACAAAGGTAATTATGTTTGCTAGGCCTGTGACGTACCATTAAATCAATAGGCCATATGGGCTTTCAGGAATATAGGCCTACTGAAGGTAGGCACAAAAAAATATGGTTCAAGCGTTCTTCTAACAGTCAAGTCCTGGACTACTAGGAAAATAAATGCCGGGTGGGACTATATATAAAGCCAAAGCCCTAATCAAAAAGTCCAACGTAAGACTAGCCCACTAGAAATAGGCTAGGCCTACTCTCAAGCTACTAGTAAATCTGAAGCCTGGCTTTATAATCTATTTATCAAATTCTAGTTTGGGCCTAAAGGGGTTCTTTCAGATAACTAGTTCATGGGCCAACTGTAGGGCCTAGGCCTAGTGGGGACAGTAGCAAAAGTTCAACAAGGGAAACATCAAAGCTGGTGATGTGGGCTAAAACACCCAGGGACACAAATACCATGAGTAGGTGTGAAATCCACAGCTTTCATCCTTCGAACCCAGGAACATGTCACGAAATCTTGATTCTCTTCTCCTACCCTAGCAGGCGTTAGAAGACTAGAATCTTGGGCAAAGTCGCCGTGCGTCTTCCCCTGAGATATCCAACATGGTCCGGAACAAAGGTGAATCCTACTTCCGTGTAAGTTCTGGTCCGTACTACGACCTAAAGAAATCAAAAGAATATCCCACAACACCATTACGAGCCGTCTATGGAGTGTGACCATGCCAATGCATGTCCTAGCAAAGTTAGGATAGCAAAGCTATATTCAGATAGAAACTTACCCCAACAGGGGACTAGACGTGCAAAACTCCCACATCACCACACGAGGCGTCGAACCAAAGCCTTTCTCGTAGAAAGACGACTGTATTCGATGAGAATCTGGCTTGAAAAGACTTCACTTCAAAACCGGAACAGCTGACGCCCCTTTGACAACCCACCGCCGTAGCAGGGCTCACCGCCTACCATCCGCGTCGCGAGACAGGTGTGCCAACCAACACTTTCCCGCGGAATAGGAGCCAATTCAAATGGGTGTACAGAGCAAATAGTCAGATCGGAGCAGTATGCTGTGAGTAGTTCTGGCAAACTACGCGCAACAGTATTAGTGATACTTAGAACCTTAATAGATGCCAGTCTATTAATTTTCTAGGTGTCACAAAACAATATCTGAAGAAGAAAAAAATCTGTTACAATTATTCCCGGGTTAAATGGCTATTTGGGGGTATCTGTGCGCTGTGTATCTCGTATGGTGTCTCGCTACCGAGCAACGCAAGTCGGCCCACTTGCGTGACGTCACAGCACAACTCGCAGCGCAGTCTCCGGCCTGTACGTTAGCGACGGCCTCGGCTCTGCAGTCTGTATGTGTTGCTTGTTCAAGTCTTTGCTGTGTCCTCCTTCTGTCACTGCTGAATGTGTTGTTTGACCAAGTCTTTGCTGTTATATTCTCACATCGTTCTCTTTAATATTTGTGAACTTCGGAGATTGTCTGTTCTGTTAAGGCTGGGAGGTTTCTACGCTCTTAATTCTGTCCTGCTTGTCTGGGAAGTTTTTGTTATGTTAGTGTGGGTCTCGGTCTGTTCTGTCTGTACAGCTTGATAGTTTGATGTTCGGAAAGTGTCAGGTTCTGTTCAGTGTGGGATGAGAGCCTAGTGACACAAAGGAGGTGCCCAGTATCTGTGCTTGGGTTTTTGTTATATCGAATTCCCTGTGCATGTGTTGCAATTTACTCATTGTTCGAAGCACCACTAAACTATTAAAATAAGTTAGTGTAACTAAGTGGATTATTGACGTTCTAATTTGTGCCCATGTTTGGACATGTATGTGGCATTGTCTGTCAGTAGGGTTGTAAAGTACTTTCCATAGGTGGTTCTCGCATTTATCTGGCCTGCTTTTCCGGGAAGTGCCCGTTATCTCAGTGTTGTGGTCTTGTCACACCCCAAGTGATGAAACCTTTTAAATTCAATTTGAAATTCATATTAATATAGTAACCAGAAAATTTTATGGGCACTGATAACTTTCCTGTTGTGTGCCCAAATACCCCAATAACTAACAAACTAGGGTTTTCTTGACTGAAGCAGGATTGTTACGACTTTCCCCAGCCCAGTGAACCCTGGTGGGTTGAACCCCATAAAAGGGCCATCAAATTCCAACTCGCAACCTTCTCGTGGATTGGCCCGTGATTACGGGAGTTTTTCTCCCTGAAACTAATGTGCGAGCTCTGGGTCGTCGTCGGGGAACTTTCCTCTTCCCTTTGACTACCTCCCCGACGGCGACGACTACGACAGCACAGACGGAGACGACCACGACGTGGGGGAACCCCTGTCCTCCCCATTTGCTTGTGGCTGGTTCTGACCAGCACAGGCCTGTCCACCCCTTGTCCCCCCGCGTCATCCCTTACGTCCCTCCCTTCGTCTCGATTAGCCAAGTTGCATAAATATGAGACGTTAAGCAATATCCAATCAATTCGGCTTTGACGGACGTCGAAGAGCGCGAGCACTTTTTTTCCGATTACTTGCGGCATTGTCGGCGTTGTCGCAGCCTGTAGATTCTTCGTAGAGTAAGTTTCTGTCTGCATTACTGTAGGACCTGTGGGATTACACTTTCAATTAGATATCTTCTATCGTGACATGGGATTAACAGGTCAACGATTTTAATATTTCGAAACTTGCATTGTTTATTTCCTTGTCGATCAAATAGGCGATTTTTTGGGTTTTTGGAATATTTCACAAAAACTTTAAGGGAATATTTTGCAAGTCTAGACATGTTTGGGGAAGCTTAGCAAAACATGGATATACATGGAAACTTTCAACAACTATACGGAACATTTTGCAAGTCTAGGTATGGTTTGGGTATTTTGTCAAGACATGGATTTTAAATTGGAGATTTCTAAACAGAGTTAAGGGACAATTTGGTGTAAAAATATTTTGAAACAAACCATTTTTTTGGGCCGGTTTCACACCCAGACGCGACTTTTTTTCGGAGCGGCAGGAGTCTTTTAAATTGTCCTTGTAAAAAAAACCTAAATGGGATATTGAAAATATTTGTGTCACAGTATAAATTTTTATTATTTGAAAACCTTTTCACCCAACACCGCCCCAGCTCCCCACGATTTAAAAAAAAGTATGCCCTTTGCATTTTATATGCCCTCCCGCCCGACCTTTTGCTAATTTCTCCAAACAAAAGCTTTGGCGCGTCTTTGTTTTTGCCCCACCATGTTTTTTCCTCGTCACCTCCGTCTCATTTCTCCACTACATGGGAGTTACCTCTTCTTGTATTGTTGTTTTCCAAAGTTTTTTGTGGTCCCTGTTTTTCTATTTTTTTAATGTTTTCACCATGGTCTTTTACCCAACGGAAGGTTTAGTTCTCTCTTAATTATGCCCTGTTTGTCAGAGAAGCCCCTCTTCTGCACGGGTTTGCAGCTATGTTTTTGGCCAGTGTTTGCTTTTTTTTTAAGACATGTTTTTGATGCGGGAAGGGTTAAATTTGACTTTGAAATGACTTCAATTATTTATACTAATTAGACTATAAACTTACTAATGATTTAAGTACACATACCTTGACCTTGACACGGTTTATGTGCTGTGTTTTTTTCCGCCCTTAGTTCCACTCTTGTTTGGCCTCCACAGCTCATGGCGTTGGCTTCTGTCCTTTCCCTAAATGTTCCAGCTATACGTCTTTTTATTTTTAAAAAAAAAGGCTCCACTTGGACAAAAACGTCAGACTGGGCTGTATGAAAAGCTTGCTGTTTTTAAGCGATGAAGTATTTGCTAATATCAGGATCTTTAAACCCTTCACAGGTCTATGATCTCATCGCCAAACCCAAAAATTCCCTAAAAACCCCGATTCACCTAGAAGATTTCCCATTTCATGGTGGAACGACGAGTGTAAGGGGGGCAATTAAAAGCCGGAAAAAGGCCTAAAGAGATTTAGAAAATTTTCCCAAACCCAAAGAAAATTTGAAATTTTGACAACTAGAGCAAAAGCCGATTCGTTCAAAGGCATCCAAAAAAGATCGGGGAAAAATACTATTTTTCTATAACTCCCCGTACTCCACAGCAAAAGTCTGGAGTACGATTAAAAAGATTTCAGGCGGGAACCCTTCAGTACCCCCCTCTGGACTACTACACACGTAAAATTTTGCGACGCACTTGGTGAATATAACCCCCAGCGTATCTAGCTTGGTCAATTACACCAAACAATTCGTTGTTTGAAGTTAAAAGCAGAAAGAATCGATTTACAATTTTCTCCTCATTGTGTACAGAAACATATTACCTTCCGTTTTCAGACTGGGAATTTATGTCCTCACTAAAACAATTAAAAAATTCTGCACCTGGCCATCAAAAAAAAAAGATCATTCAAAATTTGTCGTGAAAGCCTACATACTCGTCCATATATTTAATTCCTCAAATCTCAAACATAGTTTATGCATTATTTGCAAATACTTGGTTTTAAGTAAAAATTCGGATACCCACAAATCTTTGCCCCTCTCGAGAAGATAAAGAAAAAAATGATTATTGAAAAAAGGAATTTTTTTGGAACTTAGTTCCATTTGGAAGGAACTTGGGAACCCCTAGTTCCTTTTATTTTTGAGGAACTTTGAACTGGAAAGATTTCCCTTTTTCTTATGGGAACTTGTAACGGGAACTATTCCATTTTTTAGGAACTTCCCCACTCTGGTTGTTTTTTCGCTCCGCTTGCGTTGGGTCCCCGTTTAATTTTTGTTTTGATAGACCTGAAAACATAAACGATGGTCTTATTTTTTTTACTTCAAAATCTTATTTTTTTTGTTTTTTTTTTTATTAATTTTTGCCACCAACAAAAGAGTTACCTCCACAAATGGGGTATGGGTTACTAAAAATAAAAACTAAAGCACAAAAAAAAAACCCATAGGCGCTTATATCGCGCCCTAAAAAAAATTCAACATTTTAAAAAAACCAACTCTAAAAAATGTCTCAGGTGCCAAAAGAAAATTATCTAAACCAAAGCAAAAATTAAAAAATATAACGATTACAATGTTTAAAAACCCCAAAAACTATTTTGAAAATATACTTTTTTCAAACATTGAAAGTTTTGATAACTTGAAACCCGAATAATGCCCCTAAAATTTAACTTTTTAAAAAACTGCAAAAAGTTTTCTAAAATTTAAAACACGATTTTCACCGGGAACAAACGTGGGTGCAAAAGAACGGAGTGCAGAGTAACACAAAAAACCGAACGACCAAACTAGGTTTTTTTAAGCTGTGCAAAAAATGCCAAAAATTCAAACTTGAACTTTGATCAATCATTTTTACAAGTAGAAAAAAAAGTAGAATTATAAAAAATGCCAAAGGAGTATACTTCCCTATAAACAATGAATATAAAATGGTTTTATTTTTGTATTACAAGTAAAAAAAGTACTGTGCCTACCTCGTATTATCAGCAAACAATGCGATAACTTTGTCAATCAGATTCAACGGTAAAACAACTTTTTCTCTGCTTTGTGCCTTGGAATGTTAAAATACAACTTATATTTAGCATGCTTCTCATAGCCTGTCTAACCCATGCATGCAGTTTCTCTCAGTCAACAAGCGAATCTGTATTAACTGTATCATAGGGTAGTACAAAGAAACCTTAATCTCTCCATTCCTGTGAGCAACGTTGTAGACAGGAAACCTTATCAGCCATATCAGTCAACTTAATATTGCGACGCGACTCACCAGCAATTTTGGCAATAGATTACTAGTACTTTCCTGAGTAAAACCAGGCGTGTAAGTAAGTGCGGTTCCATATTGTATTGGTACATTTGTGAAAAAGAATCGACGCCCGTTTCCGCTCTTCTCTTTCTTTTTCCGGCCCCTTTGGGGTCAAAATACCCAGTATCAAACTTGCCATTGGCAATAATTTCGAAGAGTAGGCCTACTTGAGGGGAAGGTTAGGTGGAAACTTTAAATTCAACTTCAATGCGCTCGCAGTTCTCTGTTGCTGTACATTTGTAATGGATTTTGAGGGAAAAAGTTCCAGATTCCAATTTAATATTATTGTTACAGATTATTCGACGCTGTATTACGAAACGACATAATCTTAATTCCACTAAATTCAATTCCACAATGAAATAATCATCTAATAAATCAAGTTTTTTTCCCGGCTATAAAAAAGCTTTTCCATTCATCTAGCTGAAAAATCCAAGCACTGATGATTGGTTTGTCAAATATCACCCAGAAAGCGCTTTTTTTAAAAGAAACTCATTCACCCCTTTTTGTGTTGACGTATCTCCATAATATTTTCAAATACTGTTACCGGGGAGAAGATTAAAAATCAAAAATTTCATTTTTCATTAGAATTAACCTCTGAAAACGCCAACCAAAAGGGTAGGCCTACTATAGTACAAAGTCCCCACTATCTCTTTAATCAAAAAAGTCTTGGATGTCCATAATTGCCACAAGCTGGTTCTCTTTCGTTCAAATTTTTTCTCGAGGGAGGTTATCCGTAAGAAGAGGGGGGTTGTCTTAATTTAGGTCGGAACCAGCTTGGTGAAAGGGGACTTAGAATTTTTTGGCGCTCACACACCTTGCAGGCATTGCTGTCGAGTTTCTGTTCCTATCTAGTCACACTAGCAATCTGTACCTGCCTCCCTATGCTGTGATATCGAAAAATCTAATCAAAAACCTTTTACAACAATTACCACGTCCATTCCCTTTTACTTGGAGATTTTTAATGCCTCACCCTGTTTTAAAGGGTAGGATTGATTTGGGTATTGCTTTACTTCATATTTATGCAAATTGGGTAATCGAGACGATTGGGGGGGCGTAAGGGGTCGCGGGGGGAAAAAGGGGTGGAACAGGCCTGTTGCGGTCAGAAAACCCCCACAAGCAAAATGGGGGAGGGGCAGGGGTTTTCCCCCCCAAAGTCGTGGTTCGTCTCCGTCTGGTCTCATCCGTCCGTGTTGTCTTTGTCGTCCCCCGTCGGGAGGTAGTCAAAGGGAAGGGGGTTCCCCAACGACGACCCAGACTCGCCATTGTTTCAGGGAGTGAAAATCCCCCATTCACGGGCCAAAACCCGGGGGGAGGGAAAAGGG